>JARHVA010002565.1:2165000-2480103 GCA_037957365.1 Torreya grandis
ATATCAGCAATTCTTGATTAATGATAAAATTTCATGTGCTCATCTATGTGTCTCTTCATATCCAAGCTCAAGAAAAGAAAGTTGCTCTCGAGTTTCAACACTGGTAGGGCCTTTCTCAACCACTAAGGAAGCGCATCACACACCATAAGCATAATCCCAACCGATGTCCCACCACAAGGTTCTCCTCCTCCAGAGCCTCAATGGCAGCAGAGCTACTAGTCGCTCAACAAGGTGGTTGGAGTCCGCCAGTCTGTAGAAAAACTACTGCTGGAACTTCTCGATGGACTTCTCTAACACCAAAGAAAGTAGGAACTAGTGTGGTGTCTCCTCCACCTAGATGGAGAGTTTTTGTTCCTTGGCTATAGACAAATAAGATGGGTAGGATGGTTGGGTGGCGCCTAATCCCCTATCAATGGAACCCAATGTTTGGGACGCTCTCCCTTTGAGTGCTGATCCGCTTCCTCCTCCTAGTTTTAATACAAGTGCTTGACTGTGCTCTTAAGAGTTTTTTGTTAATGCCATGATTTAGCTTGTTTCAAGTGTTTTCAGAATCTTGTTTTATTGGCGTGAATACCTACCAGCCACCTTTTTATTGTAAACCAGTTTAAATGTATTGTACTTTATCTTTATTATTTTGTTTAATAGATACACAAATGACTTTCCAATAAAAAACCCAACCATGCCAATCTCAAAAAACAAAACATGAGGGAAGATCATAATAAAACAACTAATACATGTATTTCAAATAAATTGCAAAACATGAAATCGAAAAATTATTGTCAAAATCAATGTTTTGACTTATTTCACTTTTGTATCAATATCCACAAACTGCAAGAGTTCCAAAAAAAGGATCATCCTCTACAGAATTGTTGGGGGAAAGTTGTGTATACAAGCATTGTACACCTTTGCACACGGCACCGTAGCTCCATTAGTACCTTAGAAAACAAAAGTTTAAGGAATTTAACCCATATCATTTTCACTTATGCTTACACTTAAAAAAATAAATTTCTGCGACCAATATTGCAGCAAATTCTTGGATATACAGTTAAACCATGCATGTTAGGAAAATTAATAACTTTCGGTAAGAGAAAGTTAAGTCACTGGTTTCACAAGTCATAAGATGAGTTTTGCAATTGTTACAACCAGTTCTAAGCAATAATAAAGTCAAAGTTAACTTCCTTTGGTATCTCTATAGAAGTTATTCAATATGTCATGTATGAAAGGACTCGCAATCAAAGTTTGCATGGGGAAGAAACCGAGCAGAACATAATAAACCTTAGGAGGATCAAAATATATACAAATGATAAACTGAACATAGATACGTCTTTGATCATGCTAAACATTTAATAGCATGAACTAACAAAAGGGGCTGAAACAATTCACTCTTGACCATTAGCAGAACAAAAAGGTAGAATTTTATTGGTACTTGCAGATCTTTTAATAGGAACCATCAATCCATTATAATACTTGATGCCCTTTGGATAGGCAACACCTGCCCTTCACACTTCCACAGATGTTACTTGTAAGAGAAACAGCAACTATTAACTACTAACTTCATTACAGAAACAGCTGAGAGAGCAAAGAGAGTGCCACAAAAAATGTAACTTTACACACTTCATTACTGCAGAAAAAATAGATGTACAATGACAAGGATGTGTGTTACATAAGAATAAGCACAAGCTAAATTGTAAAAAGTTAATTAGCTAAAAGATAAGGATAAAAATCTGAAAAAGCTAGTTACAGAAGCATACAAGTGTATGCTTCCTGCCTGATTGGAAGTTGTTCCCAACTTCAAAATTAGATATCTCTAAGTACCCCTTGGCCTATTTCAGTAGAGAACCTTGGCTTCTATAGCTTAAGTTGGCTTACACTGACAACATCATGAATGCCAAGCTGTTTTGGAGGACCCAAGCAATAAGCATTGGGGTCGACTGCTTGGAGAATAGAGTAAGGTGCATATCTGATGGGTTTTAGCTTTATGAAGTTTGTTGTAAAACCTTTACTCAACCAACTGAAACCAAAACTGATCACCAACTCGGAAATAATGGAGTACTTGACCACAGTCATGGAGTGCCTTGCATTTGGCTTTAGTAAGTTGGAAAATATTCGGAATTTCAGCATGAAGTTTGGGCAAATTATGCACAAAGGAAGAAACTTTGTCCTGTTCCTAATGGTAGGAGCATGACAGAGGCACTAAAATCTCATAAGACACCAAAGGCCTCTGCATGATAAGCCACCGGGTCTTTCGTACTCAAGTACCACACCTATGACAAATTAGGAAGCAATGGTCTCAAGTGCAAGTTGTGGCAACACTGTAGTAGAGCAAGGAGCTTCAATATGACATTGGATTGCTACGGGTGAGATCATGTCAGCATTGTCTGCCCGAGCTTCCCATATGACACCAAAAGTCAAATTTATGCAAATTGACTTGTTCAAGCTTGGCTTGCCAAAGAGCAAAGGACTAATAGAAGAAGTGAATTTATACAGTATGTCATCCTTGTGCAGTAAGTAGGCCTTATGAAAGCCATCAAAGACAGCCTTATGATTGTACCGATAAGGGGCTCCAAGTATCAGACTGTAACAATCAAGGAGTGACGTCAAAATAAACTGTCTTTGATTGGCGCAATGACAAACATGGCAAAACAGGGGTGGAATGTCCCTCCTGCTTGACCCATATCAAGTGGTATAGTGAATGTGTGATAGTTGGAAACTCAAGATTGTCCACAACTTCTATGAAATCAAGTCCTTCCGGAAGCCATTGCCAAGGTCCACCAGTCTGTCTTTGACTAGAAAATTACGAGCAAACAACGCTTTTGCATTGATAGAAGAATAATCACTGATCATGAGGATGAGCAGAGGATTGGATACTTGCAATCTTAACTTTTAGGATGTGACGTTTGCTCAGCTAGAAGGCTCTTTGGATTCTTTGATTGTAAGCTGTATTTCCATTACTAAAATCAAATAAAGAACGATGATGTTATTACATTTTATTGCATTCCGTTTCCACATGTAATTCTGAAGGCTGTGTGCTCAAAGGCATCTCCTCATTGAGACCCCTAACCACGATTGTATCAAAGAACAAAACTGATTTTGAGTGGCACAAACATATATTTTCAAGGCATGAACACATAAGGATGTAGATGGTAGCGTATAGCTATAGCAAGTATCAATTTTGTCAAATGCATATTGAATTTCAGTAACATGTGCATTGATATGACTGAAGAACACAATTTTAAAAATCATAATAATTACCAAAAATGGTTCATAGCATATAATGGCTCTAAATAAGAATCCTTAGTGGCATGGGATATTGTTTCAGGCTGGCCATATGCATATGGTTGATTTCAGGTGTATGTACATGCATCTCTGAACTACAGGATGTGTAACACAATTAAGCAATAACAAAACTGATTCTGAGTAGCAAAAACAAATATTTTCAGGGTATGAGCACATAAGGATGTATATGGTAGTGTTTAGCAAGCAACAATTTTGTCATATGCATGTTGAATTTCAGTAGCATGTACATTGACACGATAGCATAAAACATTCTAAATTTATGTGTTGAAGAATTGACTTGGCCAATTACGCGATCATCAATTATTTGGGTATCAGAGCTGTTTTCCATCCATGTCTTGTGGAGGGATATGAATGGGTCAAGATGACAAGAAGGTAAAGCTCCAAGAGCAGATTATAAAAGAAGGGTTGGTCAAGGTCCAAGAGAATTGTGAAGTAAAGAGGAAAGAAAAGCCCTCTGTCCATAGGAAACCAACCACTACACAATATGCCCAAACAATGACAGGCAAAGCATTTTAAGCAGCTGAGCATTTGTTTTTCTAAATGAGCTATCAAATAATTCTATTTGGCAACATTGTTTTGGTAGTTTTGAATTCCATACAAACGATATTGACTCCAAGTTGTTAAAAAAGCTGGGTTATAATGGCCAAGGAATTAGAAACCTACTGTGGTAGATAAAAAGCCTCAATATGTAAGTCATGGATAAATGGTAACAACTGTGGAAGTTGAGGAATGCTCAAGCACAGCCAAAGTAAGAGTGTCTTCAATAAGCATAAGACACAATTACCATTGCATCATATCACCAAGCAAGTGGACAAGGAAGAATGTATAGCAAATCCAAAGAGCAGCATTAAAATCTAAGAGGTAACACCACACCACCCCATATAACCAAGAAACCAAGTGAAACAACTCCAAAGAGATGGCAAGCTTCAAATTTTAAAGGAGTGGGTAGCACATCACCAATTCACAAGCCATGTGCAAGCTCAAAGAAGGGAGGCAAAGGAGGATTCAAAGATCAAAGTTCTCATCCAATCAGTTGTGTGTGCACATAAGGGAGCAAGCAAGCATAAGGGCCAAACAAGGAGGTAAACAAAGAAATTTTAAGTCTTCCATTATTTGTTTCCACTGTAAAAGAAGAGGTCATGTAATTTGCTTTCGTTGGAACCTTAATCCATGCCCAGTATGTTGAAAGAGTAACCATGTACTGGAGGACACATAACATTACGGAGTTCAAGTTTTCCAAATGGAGGGCAAACTCTAAGGACCACTATTTAGATCATCTTAAAAGGAAAGGTAAAAGAACCAAGGAAAAGAAAAACATAGCAATGTTGATGGACATTGGGATGCAAAGTGCTGGAAACTACATCTAGAGCTTCACCACAAGAACAAGAAGGAGCAATCCAAGAAGGATATGACAACCAAGAATAAGGGAAAAATGTATAAGATGGATGAAGCAAAAATAGAACAAGATGCAAAATTCTCAAAAGAGAGTAAGCAAAGAGAAACACAAGCTTCACCACTGCAAGTTAATATTTGCAAGGAATCACTCCATCAACAATGGAGCAAAGTTGCCACATTGTTGGAAGAGGCACGATGGCAAATCTCTCAATATTGATTTCACATTTTAGAAGATTGTTCCAAGGACTAAGGAATTTGTCTCCCGAGAGAGAGGAGCATCAGTCCTCCTTGGTGTATATGTGCGAATAGGAAAGCAATGGAAAGGGATGGAATTGGTTTCCACCTAAGTGCATCAGTCCTCCTTGGTGTATATGTGTGTATAGGAGAGCAATGGAAAGGGATGGAATTGGTTTCCACCTAAGTGCACCAGTCCTCCTTGGTGTATATGTGCGAATAGGAGAGCAATGGAAAGGGATGGAATTGGTTTCCACCTAGGTGATCAAATCCAAGTAGGGAAAAGATGAGCATGAAGTTGGAATTGAGAAATCACAAGCAAAGGGAGCAGCAAGTGCAAGAAAAAGAAAAGAAGATAGTATAGTTCAATTTACAGCCATATGCTTCTCATGTAGCTTCAGGTACTTTGTTAGGATATGAAGGGTGGAATGTTATACACCTAGAGCTATTGTATTATGATGTATATAAGGTTATGGAGTAGCCAACTTGCTGCACTAATAGCTCGTGTTTAGATAGGGTGGGCCAAATGGGCAACGTGTAATGGGTCAAATGGGTAAATTAAGGAATAAGTTATAATTGATACTATAATACCTTAACCCAAGGATTATTGGATAAAAAGGTTGTATAAAGATGCATATATCATTGTAAATCATCATGGACCATGGATTGCTTCTCCTAAGTAGTAAAGACGAGTAGTGTAGCAAGTTCAGATCTCATATATATTTGAGAGTGAATCCTTTCTTTAGGAATATTATATGGTGTAACCCTACCTTAAGGGGATTTCTATTTCTATTATAAGTATATTGAATATTATGGCATATAGACCCACCAGACGTATCTTGTACATTTCTACTTTTGCTCAGCATTATTCTCATATTGGATATATTTGGTTCTTAACATTCACATGCATAAGGTGTTGCTCTAGAACATCAATTGCAGCAATACCACATGATTAAATACAAATAAGGGACTAAAACCAAGATGGAAAAAACAACATATGTTGGCTAAGTGTCAAAGTCTTCTATTGTCAGCACATAAGTAGCAAGAAAGGTGCAAGAACATCCATATCTCCAAAAGCACCAAGAGAATCAATATTCAAGTCAAGCAACAGACAACCATAATTAGCATGTGTATTGAAAATCAAGTCACCAAAGAGTGGAAGAGCAAGCCATGTTGGATGGAAGGTATCAAATCTGGACTACACTTGAGCAAGGGGAAACTTCAAGGATAGAGCAAGCCTAAAACCAATCAAGCACAATCCATGGATATAGAGCAGGAGATTGGAACTCACTTTTCTACCCTAAAGTGAGGAATAAAGAACAGGAACAGAGTACAGGGTTGACAAAATCCTAGAGAGAAGCACTTCAAAGAGAAACACTCGGTGAGGAGCACTCCAAATGAAGCATGTTCTTTGTATTCACTCCATGTCAGAAGACATAAGTTTTTGTGGGACCAAAAGCCTCTCAAAATGGGGAGGTATGATCAGAAATCGATGAACATAATGGTTCAAAATAATCATCCAACAGGTAAGCAAGAATCATATTTGAAGCCATTATGACCCTTCAAAGGCCTATCAGCCTGTCATAGAGGGCAAAAATAAAGTTGCCAATTCTGGTACGGCAATTATTTTTTGCCCCAGGTTTGGTACATCCGGGTACAGCCATGCAAAAAAGCATATAAAATATTAAAAATATTTAAAAAAATTAACCAAATTAACAAAATTAACCACAATATGCAGAAAATAAACAAAATAACCACAAAACACTAATGATAAATAATTGACAATTCAATGCCAAATGTCATGATAAATTTTATATAGATTTTTATGAAGTCAAAAATTGAAAAATCAGAGCTACATTTTATGATTTTTTATTTTTTATGAAGTCAACGACTCAAAATTTGGTCATTTTTTTTTAAATGGCATTAAAACTTGTGGATATGCCTTGGCTTCAGTGTGGCCTGCCTGCATATGCCCGGGTTCGTCCTTTGATGAACCCAAGCGTACCCAGCCAGGCCAGGGCATACCCAACCAAACCTGGGGACAAAACGGACCAAGACCTAGTGTGTACCACACAAGACTGATCCCCCAAACCTGCATAGCTCTACTAAGGGCGATAAATTAAAATCCCCTTCTTTTGAAAATTAAAGATTTATTTGTTCCCTTCAATTTGGAGGTGCATACATAATCAATTATTCTACAACAAAAGGGAAACTTGTTAAATTTCCCTTCAACTAGTGATTTAGCAAATTGTTAAGTTCCCTCTTTTGACTACCATAAATTATGAAGCTAAAGAATATTTCAAGAACCATCTCGTTGTTAAGTGTCAATTTTCAACCACAAAGAATGTTCTAAATAGTTACCATTACCAAACATTGTTTTATTTCTCATCTAAGAGTAAATACTTTATAGAATGGGACTTCCCTTTTTTTTCTTGAATGTTTAAAATGTCCCAAAGACGATGCAACCATCAAAAGTAAGCAATCACAACTTGTAAATAATTATTGGCATTTACTTACTTTGAACTACTGGTGAATATAATTTATTGGAATATAACGTTGATATTTACAATAAATGTTATAAAAACAACAAATTTATTGTTATCATGAAGTGGATATAATATTCATAAATACTGTAAAACTACTTTTTTTCTTAGAAGAGAAAATGACATTCAAAAGTGTCAATTATGAAGGGTTAAAAATATAAGGGAAAATGGCATTTAAAAGTTCAATTATGAAAGGTTAAAAATATAATAAACCTTCAAATTAATATCTATAAACCTTCAGGCCAATTATTCTTGTTGTAAGTAATAGTGTTGTTGGGTTTCAATACCTGAAGGAATAACTGAAGGAGCGGAAGGAGCGGAAGACCTTCAACAATTTGAATTTTAATCTGAGCGGGAAAACCAAAACACTTCAGGGAAGAGGTCACTGGTTTAATATAAGATACTCCAATGGTGTGGACCTTCAAATCCCAGATACTCCTAGACTTGGAGAGGGACGTTGAGAACGAAGAAATAAGAATCAGAGAGACTTGGTGAAGAAATAGTTTGAGATACAATCGAATTCAGGAGAGGTGCTTTCCTAAGCAGAAGGAAAAGGAAGTGAAGGATAATGGTTGGCCCACAGCAGGAAATGCGGTGGAAAAGGAACATGACCATCCTCAGGTAGAAGAGGTGGTAGAGAAGGGTTGTTTACAACCAGATCTGTTTGTTCTAGGGGAGAAAGGAGCTACTGAAAGCTCCCTTACAAAAGAACACATAGAGAGGCGGATTCCTGAACAGGGAGATAAAGAGGGGAAGGAGAAAGTCTTGCATCCCATTGAAAACTTTGTGGGGGAAACCTAAGACTTTTGTTTGGTTGAAGGGTTGGTAAAGTTTTCTGAAGGAGCGAAAGGAGTGGAAGGAGCGGAAGACCTTAAGCAATTTTAATTTCAATCTGAGAGGGAAAACCAGAGCACCAATTTAGACATGGCCGAGAGCAGGAGTTTTCTTCCAAAAGGACGTGGGCAGGAAGATAAGCAAGGGCAAGGAGGAAACGAAGATGACCCAGATCCAGGTGGACTGGGGGGTCGTCCATGCCATCAACAACATCCACCATAAGTTTGAATGGCAAGCTGGGTGGAAGAGATTCAGAGCGAAAGACCCTCAGTGTTTTGAATTTCAATTTGAGCGAAAAAACCAGAACACCTTTTAAGACATGGACGGGCGCAGAAGGAGCAGGAGGCTTCTTCCAATAGGCGTGGACGAGAAGGAAAGCAAGGGCAAGGAGGAGACAAAGATGACCCAGATCCGAGTGGACTGGGGGTTGTCCATGCCACCAATGACATCCCTCGTAAGTTTGAATGGCAAGCTAGGTGGGAAAGAATCAGATCTAAAGACTAACAGAAGGAAATTTCTAGGTGTAACCTGAAAAAAAAATCAAAGGGGAAGTTGCTCACAGCCCCTGTTTGGTTTTTTCAAGAACCTCGGCTCAGGGAAGGAGTGAATCTACTTGGAGTTTTTGAGAGGAAAGCCCGGTCCTGGAAAAGTTTCAGGAGCAGGAGAAAAAGACCTTCAGCTTTTTGAATTTCAATTTGAGTGGGAAAACCAAAATGCCAATGGGTCTTTCTAACAAAGTCATGAAGGCTGCAGGGCCCATCATTGCAGCAAATCTAAACGGATTGGAACTACTGATGGGTACTCAAGTTTTGGGTTTAAAGGCTAATGAGGAAGATCGAGGAATCCTCACAAAACTTTATGGTGTCCGATCTGAAAATGATGAGTCATGTTCATGGGTAGTGGTCTTTTTGAGTGGTTTTATATGGTCACTTGCTACACAAAGTACGCAAAGGATGGGCGAAAATCTTGTGAAAGATCGGATCTGTAGGGGACTATTTTCAATCTCACTCAGTTTTGATCATGGTAGATAGAGGAAACCAAATCAAAACTTGTCTTACCAGAGCGGATGATAGAGGATTCCACCCTTGTCTCTTCTGGATAACAGGATTTGCCCAAGATTTCAAGGATACTACTCATACTTGGATACAAGTTCCGAGATTCCTGGTATTCATCATAAGATTTTATGAAATCAAATCTGACATGGATGAAGCCTCCTCGAGGGTTTTAGTCTCATTTAGATATGTTTGCCCTCCCAATACATGTAGGGAATACGGAAGAAGGGAGAAAATACGCTAAAAATCAAAGTTGTGGAGATTTCTATTCAGTTTCAATTGGTTTGGTTTGGGGTGGTCATAGGAATCCCAACCAAATCTTGTCCTACAAGAGTGGATGATACAGGAATCCACCTTGTTGGTTTCAATGGAAGGAAAAGCCCACTTGTGTCTCAGTTGCGCGAAGGTTGTGCAGAAGACCCAGGCGGCAGAAGACCTTCTGCTCCTAGGGGATTCTTGTCCTGCAAAGTAAGTCTCAAAGAAGTCCAGGCAAGGGCATCAGCGTTTTGAATCTCATTAATTTGAAATATCTTTGACTATGCTAAGGTCATGTGGGGACCTTTAAAATCCTCGTGTTATGGTTGCGGGAGCCTTAAAACCCCCTTGTTGTCTGATTTACCAAGGTTGTGGTAACCTCCAAACCCTCGTGCTATTCTTGATATGGTTGTGGGAGCCTTAAAACCCTCTAGCTAGGCTTTGTAAAGGTCGTGGGATCCTCCCTCTTTGTTGCACTTGGTTTGGTGGGAAATCCTTAAGTCCATTCTGTAGTGCTTTGTAATGCTTGGTTATGGGTCCACTGCGTAAAACCCTCCTCTTAGCAACGGCCCCAGTTATCAAAACCCTCACTTGTCCAATTCATAGCTCTGGTTTCAAAAGTGTTTATCTCATCAGATAAAAAATATATATAAACCTTCAAATTAAACTCCATAGCACCCTTCAATTTAGATTACTAGACATGAAGATATCCTTCAAATTAGGTATGAGCTACGTTATCGAATACGCCCCCCTAGGTATGCGGGGGATACGCCCAAGGATACGGGAGCGCGGGGGAGTGTGGGGATATGCCCAAGGGGCGCAAAGGGAGCGGATACACTCGAATACGTTTGGGTGACTTATCAAGACGTATCCGTAGCCCAAGGACACTCCCTAGGCATATCCCCACGCTCCTAGACATCAAAAACATTTTTTATTTTTATTTTATTTCAATTTCGCCCAATGAAAAAGTCAAACATGGACTTCAAAATACAATTAAAAACAAACTAAAGTAGATTTCCAACCCTAAAAACAGCAATCACACTTATTTTATCGAACGTTGCGTGAAACTTTTTTTTGAACCCTCGAGCAAGGGGGGCTTAAACAACCCCACCAACAACCCCCCTCATGTCGCATGGCTTGTTGTACTACAAATAATATTGCCAAGGGGATTACAAGACGTCACACCATTACAATTGTTGGAGGTCTGGATATTCACTTCACCTCCTAACACATTGCATATCTATTCACTCTTGTTCACTCTTGGACTTCAAAATACAACTATGGACGTCATATGGAAGTTTTTATTTAACTTATTTTGTTTCCTCTATGCATATTATGTGGTTAATTTTGCTCATATGGCTATATTTTTATATTTTTAATTATTTATATATATTTTTGAATGGTTGTATCCAAACCAAAAAAAAAAATCCCCGTATCCCCATATCCAATTCTCGTACCCATATCCATATCGGTAACGTAGGTTTTAAGCAAGGGATGCAAAAATTGACAAGCGGTGGGGGTGAACAACTAGTTGACCAATGGTGTCTAGTGAGGTGGTTCTAGACCTAAACACTACCAATCCTTGAAACTTGAAATACGGGTGCTCTACATGTTAGGTAATCGCTCCCCATAGTTTGGGTAGAAACTGAGAAAAACTAGTAAGCTTTCAATGTACTAACCATTAGTATTGCACGAAACAACACTAGTGTCAACCTTGATGGTGTATTTAGTATAACACCATATTATTGTTTACTTAGATTAACATATTTTTTAATAAGAAAATGTAAGATATGTAACTTGAACTTCTAGAAAGCCCAAGTTGCACATCCACATGGGAAATGTTGGCCAACCACTTCACGAGTCTTTTAACCACGTGGGCTTTGAGCAACCTCTCTCATTTAATATTGTAGGCTAACCAACAGCATTTATGAGGGCATTTTGTTTCTATAAAAGGAGGTCTCTCCCCCTCTCATTTGCACATGAGGAGCTATGCAAGACAATGAGGGATGCTTGTAATATTGAGGCAAATAATGAAAATATAATCATTAGATTGTCATATTGATTTGGTGTGAATTAAACTAAATTGTTATTGATCATGTGTCCTGGACTCTATCTGCATTTCTAACATGGTACTAGAGCCATGATAAGCTAGCTAGCTTTGTTGTTTTTATGTTGTTTGGGGGGATCTACAATCTCCATCGTCCTCCATATTTGTTATGAAGAAGAATGTCTTGAGGTTTCGTTTCTCCTTATTTTTACAAATCCTTTTTGCATTCATTCATGCAATATTTGAGTATTTTTCGAAATTGTTTCCGAGGGATTTGTTCAAAATTACAAAAAAAATTAGAGCAAGGCAGGCCTTTTTTAAAATCAGTTAGGGTAAACTTCAATTTTTCTTGCGGAGGTGCTTTAAAAAATTATAGGATGTTTTTCCAAAGGGGAATTTCTTTATCACTCAGGGGTTGTTTTATTTTAAAAATTTGAGGGTTTTTTTTTAAAAAATAAGATTTTTTTACTTTTTTAGGAAAAAAAATTAAGAGTTTAGTTTTTTTCGCAAAAACAAAATTCAAAAAAAAACCTTTAGTTAAAAGGGGATTTTTTTTGTTTCTGAAAATTTTAAAATATTAAAAAAAAAATTAAGCATTTAGTTATTCATTTTTTTTTAATATTTTAAAATTTTCAGAAACAAAAAGAAATCCCCTTTTAACTCCCTCCCCACTACTTCCTGGCCATCACCACTATCCTCCACCCATGCATCACCATCACACTTCATCGTCCCCTCCACTTTATCCCTCCATCCCCACTTGTCTTCCCTTTCCTCCTCCCCTTCCTCCCCGCAACCTCTCCACCATCTAACCCCTCCACCCCAGCACCCTGCACCACACCCCATGCCATCGTTGCTCCTCCTATGCGCTTACTCACATTGATGCCCAATTGTGACTCTGCCACCCCCTGCCTACTTTTATCATATCCATCCCTGACCTGTGGATCACAATCAACCTCCATTACTGCCCTTCCCACAACTTGTGCCTTCACGTCATTTGGTGTCGACCCCCTACACTCACGGGTCGTGAAAACAAAGACTATACTATGTTTTCCCCGGTGTGATTGCAATGGAAATTGAAATTGACTATGGTTGGCATGGGCACCAATATTGATTGATTAGGATTGAAGCATTGACACTAAACATTTGATAGCCACAACCCCCAATGTCCAACTGACATGCACCACATTGTCACTAATCTACTCACGGCTCTCCTAAGCGCCTTTGTTGACACCATTGTTTTATTGTCTGCGACCACCAATCCACCAAATTCAAATAAAAATTGCTTTTTCAATACTTGAATAAAATTAAAATGTATCAAATTGTGTTATTTATTGTTGGATGGCATGGTGGTTATTCAAATTTTGTGAAGGATTCAGTTTATTGTGGGAGGTCACAATTTCGACCCCCCCCCAAGTGACATTTTTACAATAAAAAGCATTTCCAAAGGGCATTGCATTTTTTGGCCCTTAAAGATCGATAGTTGGGGCCCAGTTTGACAGGGGGTTAGAGCCCCCCACAATAAACTAATTTTCCTTCAATCATCGCCTCTACCACGTCAACAAGATACTTGACATCTTTTTGCCCTCATGCTCATACGTGCCACTTTTTGTGTGGACACGCCTCACCATTTAGCATTGTTTCAAACACACGTGCCTTTTTCCCATATCTTGAGCATTCATTGGAGTTGGGAGCTAGTTTTTTTGCATTGCAAAGCTGATTCCATCCTCTTTTGAGTGGCATATTAATTTTCTTGCTACTCCACTTGCATATATGTTTTTTTCAAATTCCCAGAGGCCTTATTCGCAATTGAACATACCCAACTTCCCAAGCACTTTTCTCCACACTCGAGACACCTTTTGAGGTGCCAATGTTTTCACAACGTGTTTTTCTGAGAAGAACTATAATTGTAGTTACAATTGAGTACTATTATACAAAATCAAAATTATTATTTTTGTTTCCCATTTTCAACTGAAATTGTTCGAGGATAGATATTGTTGTAAACTACATCATTATAAGTAGTTTTGGGGGCATTATTGTGTAATCGCACACATTATAAAGTGCCAATTGTAAACACTCCATTTTTTATCACTTCCGTGTCAAAATTGCAAATTGGAATGACTTCCAAGCAATTGCACACAATCTAGTCAATTTCTCTGTTCAATTATCATTCTGGTCAATTTCTCTGTTCAAATATCGTTGTGGTCAATTTCTCTGTTCAAATATCATACTGGTCAATTTCTCTGTTCAATTATCATTCTGGTCAATTTCACTATTCAAATATCATACTAGTCAATTTCTCTGTTCAATTATCATTCTAATCAATTTCTCTACTGAAATATCACTCTATTCAATTATCAATTTATCTATTCAATTATCAATTTTCTCTATTCAATTCCTTCTTCTCTGAGCAATTCGACAATTTTTCCTTCTTTCTTCAATCACATTCTCCTCAATTTAGTATAATAATCAAGTCCATCACATTGTATTTAATTAAATAGGTCTTTGAGCTATTTAATTAATTACTCTTTCAATTACTAATTTTCTTCTTGTCCCCTTCCAAAGGACATCTTCATGCAAAAAGGAATCTTGAGATCCTACGAATATACCCTTGAGAGCACACCAATTATTCAAAGAATTAGCAATAAAGGGAGATTATTTTCCACCCCTCATCTTGAAAACAAAATGAAAGGCCCACTTTTGAGATCCATGTGCTTTCTTGGAAAGGATGTTCCACCCTTCATCTTGGAAACAAGATGAAAGGCCCAAATTCATTCATCTTTGTTAGTTACAAAGAGGCATCCTCCACCCTTCATCTTGGAAACAAGTGAAGGGCTTATATTCGTCCACATTGATATTTGCAAAGGTCATCCTCCACCCTTCATCTTGATTGAGATGAAGGGCTCATTTCACTGATCCATGTGTACACTTGAGGACCCTTTGGTAACCGTTCATCTTGATTTCAAGATGAAGGGTCCTCCTTGATCTGGATTTCGTATAAATACACTTCTTTGCATCACTATTTTCATGCTCAATTCAAACAACGAAGTGCTATCAAATCATCAAGTCTCTTTCTGCATCAATCTTCTATCCTTTGATCAAATCAACATGATCCATAGCTTTAATGGAGATGTCTAACTACAACTTGGCATTGATAAAGACACCATCTAAAGCTACATCTGAGCCGCATCCCAACAAAGACAAGTTACAATGAGGTTTGCATTATGTTTGTTTGAATCTTTAAGCACTGTAGTCTTTTGTATTTGTTGAGCTCACGAGGTCCTAGGTGTGTGTTTTCGTATTTGCTATCACTTTATTTTGTTCTCTTTGACAACTTTGTGTTTTCGTATTTGCTATCACTTTGTTTTGTTCTCTTTGACAACTTTGTGAAAATATAGAGGATTTGCATTCCATTGACACATATGGCATGCCCAGTGGGACCATGCAACCCACACCTTTCATTTGGGCCTATACACTAACCTTGCTTTGGAAAGAAACCTAATATTTTGGCTCTTTTGTGTTCAAAGTTCCATATTTTGCTTTTCTCTGTGTTTCGGCAAATTCGATCACAAAAACAATGAAATGGTCTTTGGTTTTTCTGTTGTTCGGCAAAATCATCCCTATAAGCGGTGAAATCATCCATCTTTTCTAGTATGTTATGTTTTTGCGCAATTTTTATACCATCAGCGAAATTGTGAGTTTCGGCAAATTCATCTCAAAGATCGACAAAATTGTCATATTATCAGCGAATTTGCTCTCAGGAACAATGTATATTCTGCTTCGACGAATCTATTCAACTTTTCGACGAAATTGTCATGGTTATTGGCAAATTCGTCCTTATTATCCTCTCGACTTTTATGGTCTTCTTCAATGACAACCTTCTGCACTTCAACGAAAACGTTCGAAGTTCAACGAATTTGTTTAAACCTTCAACAATATCATTCTAGTAATCGTTTTCCACTCATTAGTGAATTTGTTTTATCTTCAACGAATTTATCACTGGTTTTAGCGAATTTGTCATATATTTAGCAAAATTGTTTTTGCTAATCAGCGAAATCGTCCTTATAATCGGCAAATTCATACCTATCTGGTTTTCTATCTGTTGTTTTTTTTCTGTGCAGGTTCCTGGAAACAACAAAAAGGTCCTCCATATCAGCGAAATTGTCTCTATGTAAAAAACCCAAGAGTTATAAAACAGCTGAAATCAAGCCCCTAAAAATGCTTAAAACCATTGATTGAAAGTTTAACCACTTATATTGCAAGTTTAGCATATTTTTAGTTTGATTTTACAACCAACCAAAGACAAATTTCATTCACATTTACAAATTGGTGCTTAAGAAAGAACAAATCACAATCATTTTTATGCTCTTAAGAGCATTTTACCTTTGCGTTCTTCAATTAAATAGTTTGTAGTCTTGGTCAAAGTCTTGCTTGATTGTCTTAGAGTCTCTCGAAATCTGACTTGATGTATGCTCTTCTCTTGCCAATTCATGGGGTCCCGAGAATCAGAAATCAAGTACGTCTTTCCATTTTTCTTATTTTTGAATTGTGAGCGGGGAGTTCACAACCTCCTCACAAGTTCTTTAGGCGGTCTTTGACTTGGGATTTCATCTCCCAGCATCGTACCAACCCCACTTATCCAGTGGGTTATACAAATTGAGCATACTATTCGTTGGAACAATGGTTAAGCGGTTAACCTAACCAGCCGAATAGGGTTTCGGATCATGCAGCAGTCTAGACTCGCACTCTATTGAGCAATTGACAGATGGAGTGGTTGTGAAAAGGACTTGATCCTTTCATAACAAGCTAAACGGTTTGAATCCACTTGACAGATAGTTCTAAAGCGCCCACGTACCGCAATGTATATCAAGGCCATTTAGTTTTGTCAAACAAAAATTTTGACTATAAAAACCTATTTGCCACAGAATTATACCTGATGTAGGGATGCAAAGGTTAACAACTCCCGAAGATTTCCTTTTATGTACGACCTTTTGAGAGAAGGGGGCTTAAAAACCCTACCAATAACCTACAATAATTAATTACTTTTAAAGAATCTAAACTTTATCCTCTCAAAAGCAAGTATATCGAAAGGATCAATGATTTTCCCCTAAACTTGTGTCAGTTTCTAGCATAAGGCGAGATTGCTTGGGTTCTTTGGTCAAACATTGTCATATTATACTTATATGCTAAAAGGCATTACTCTATCCATGTCAATAGTCAAATTTTGATCCATTTTACCTTGTCTAAAACACATTCGTTTCATACCCTTGTCTTATGTAAAGTTGTAACATTACTTTGTCCGCGTTTGGGTAAATATGTGTCCTTCTACGTCCCATATTGGTCAAGCATATACATTTCTTATCTCCTTTGTGTGAAAGTGTACCATTACTCTGTCCACATTCCGATTTCGAATTGGTCTCTTCTACTGCTTGTGTTCAAATTGTGTCCCAAACCACACCTCTTATTTGAGATCATATTGTTACTCTATTCGTGTCTTGGTCAAATTTGCTCACGCCTTGTCATTTCTAAGGAGTTTACTCATCTTTTCCCCAAAGACGTCTTTCTTACCCAAGTCTATTCCAACAATTGATTCCAATATGCCTCGTTACACTCAAAGTGGTATGCCCTGTAATACCGCTTATGAGGATGATTGGATCCAAAACCAAACCGATCCATTTGTGCAAGACCAACACAAGCAACAATTGTATGAGGATGATTATCTCCGAGATCAAGAGGGTATGGAAGTTCATCAATTACAATACGAAGAAGAGCCACATCTTTATGATGCAGCTCAAACCCATTTTGAGCACCAATTATATACTGATAGAGAAAACAATCTGTTACGTTTACTAGAGATGGGAACCAAAGTCCCTCATGATTTCCCTATAGAGAATATATGTAGGGCAGAAATAGCACAGCCTACACCCAACCATGTCATAATTACAGAGTGGATTGATGATACACATTCTTCTTGCCATAGCCCCAAAGAGGCTCAACAATCAACAAATCCAAAAACATCGAGAAAAGGGAAGGAATTACTTGAGTTTGTGCCCCAAATATTGCCCATTGTTGCCACCAAATTGTAACAATCTAAGCAAGCAATTAATGCCCTTCATGCATTGATAATCAATCCAGTTGTTGATCCCCTAATTAAACATCAAGAAAAAGAGCCCGTAGTTGATCTACTTCCTTGTGTTGAAACATCCAAGGCTCCCAAACAAAAGGTACTTGTAGAGTCTTCACAACCTGTTGTGGAAGAACTTCAAACATTTCCCAATCCCCATCAAGTGACTCACAAGCCCATTCTTGCGAAGTCGTCTGATCAAATTCCTTCACAACCATTGCAAAATTTGGGTCGTCCTCAACAAGTTCCCATTGAACCACAAACTGTTCCATGAAGTTCGTGACTTCCCCATTCTAATATGTCTAAAGGTCCCTCTAATGTTCATCAAGTCTTATCTAATACACAACAATATGTTCCAACAAATCAACAACAATTCCTAAGACAAAAGCAAACGCTTCTTCCTCCGCCACAACAATGTATTTCCATTCCATCTTCTAATCGTAATCCCTACCAAATTCCTCCCACTCAATTCAATCCCGGATATAAAATTGATAATTCTAATTGGCTAAGACAAAAGAATGATTCAAATCCAACTAATCCACAATACCATTATGAGTGAGTCCTATAATCTTCCATCCACTTCCCAAAATACTCTCCTTGCTCAAGAATTGCAAGTGATCAAAGATACCATATCAGGATTACAAGCTCAATCAAAACAGAAAATACAAGAAGGATCACATCTTTCGTATCTATTTGACTCTAGTCTTTTCCATATACCTTTGTCGTCTCACTTTGATATTCCAAAATTCAATAAATATAAAGGAAAAGGAGATCCAAGAGAGCATCTAAGCTTGTTCTTTGTTGCTTGCCAAGAGATCAGTTATGATCGCAACATCCTACTTCATTTGTTCTCACGCAGTTTGGTTGTCCTTGCATTAGAGTGGTTCACACATCTTCCAAATAATTTTGTTCCAACTTTTGATGACTTGTCTGAGAAGTTTGTCAAACATTTTTCATATAATATGGAACATGAGTTAACTATAGTGGATTTAAGTGCTATCAATCAAAAGGGATGTGAAAGTTTTGCCGTCTATCTGCAAAGATGGCATGCAATAGCTAGTTGATGTTCACATTCATTGCCAGACAATGAGTTGACCAATATCTTCATGAAAAATCTGGCTTCCGATCTTGCACTCAATCTCAAATTACAATGTCCAGAGAACTTTGATATTGTTATCACAAAGAGGCTTCAAATAGAAAGAGCATTGATAGATAAAGGATTAATTAAAATTTATTCCTCAAATCAGTCTCAAAGTCAATCTTCCAATCATAATCAAAATTAAAATCAACATCACACTCAAAACCGAGCATCAATATCAAATCCAACAAGGCTTGGCAACAAATATATAGTTGGAAATGGTGTTACAGAGGAACGACGTGTTCAAACAGTTCACGCACCACCCATACAAAAGGCACCTCAAAGGCAACCACTTGCGTTGCAAAAACAACCTCCTCTGAGAGGGCAATTTAATCGGACGTCCATTTTCCAAATTGGGGGAACCTATTGAGATTGTGTTCCAAAAGCTTATGGCTGCAACCCTGATTGGATGGTTGAACACTAAGCCTTTTGATGAATGTCAACCCAAACCAAATTGGTATAGGGATAACAAGTATTGTGAATATCATAGAATTAAAGGGCATGGCATTCATAGGTGTGTTTCAACATATTATAGAAGATTTGCTCAACAGAGGAGAAATAGAGTTGAATAATGTAGCATCTGCTAACATTGGTCAGGGCATGGGAATATACAAAAATCCATTCCCACAACATAATCCTGATCACAATGAACAAAAGGCGACTAATAGTCATAATCAGAATCAGGGGTCTCAGGGCATCAATGTTGACTACCATGCCATTCCCTATGATTATAACACAATGGGGTGTGTCATGAAACATCACGTTGCAACCATTACCATACATCCCCATTCCTATTCAAATAATTATCAGCAAGCAAATCCCTCCATTCTAGGATCTGGTCCATCTATCCTAGGAGTTCATCTCATAATTCCCATACTCGAGTGATTATTCCAAGTCCTGCCTATTCAACTTCATATTCTAGCATTTCTATCCCAGCTTGAAATTGTGCTATTACAACTCAACATTCGAAGATTACCATTCAAAGCCCTGGTCAGAATCCACCCAGTTCTCCTCATGTTCAAAATCAGTCTAAATCCAAGTATGTACACCCTGTCAAAAAGCAATATGATCTTGTGGATCAACTGAATAAGACGCCAAAGCAGATTTCCATTTTGGGTCTGTTATGTACTTCTAAATTGCACAAGGATGTCTTGTATGAACTTTTGAGCCAATCTCAAGTGCCTAGCAATATTGCACTGGACAAATTTCAAGCATTAGTGGGACACTTATCTCCTAGTCCACAGTTGACATTTGATCAAACCGATGTATTATCCCTTGGGGCTTCTCATACAAATTCTTTATACATTGAGGTTACAATTACCCATCATAAGATCAAGAGAGTACTGATAGGTAATGGATTAGGGCTTAACATTGTTCCATTGAAGCTAGTTATACGGCTGGGATATACTTCAGCACATTTAAAGAATGATACCATTACCATCAAGGGATATGATAACACAGAGCGATAATCTACAGGTACCATTTCCTTGCCTATCCAAGCTGGATCCATTATTCATAGCACCCTGTGTCATGTCAATGATCTTGATTTTCCATACAAACTTCTTCTTGGTCGTCCATGGATTCACGAGATGCATGCAATGCCTTCCACGCTTCATCAATGTATCAAGTTTTCACATGTTGGCATGGAGGTGACTATTCTGAGAGATTTGCAACCCTATCAATATTGCAAACATTTAGAAGCAAAAGGGCGGGCAGTATACTCATTGTCCTAATATTGCTCAGCCTATTAAAAAGGACAAGCAAGTCGTCTGATCCACCCAAGTCCAATTATCTAGATGTTGATACTCTCATTGCTTCTTCCTCCAACTCATCGTTCCCCTCATTAAGTTCATCTCATTTTGAGATTCATGAAAAAAGTCTTGGTCCATATAAGTTCAATGATGCATTTCATATTTGCCAAATTACCTAGATTGCCTAAGTCTTATGGTCGACCCAAAATGGAGTGGCACAAGAAAGGTACAACATCTTCTCTTATAGAATCTCCCATTTGTTCCAGGAAAGGATTTCAGTCAAGAAGATTTGAAGCCAAAAGATGAGTCATGGTTATATAATGAGGATCTAGCTCCTTGTTTCCAGAATAAAAAATATCTTGTTCCCAATAAAATCATGGCCCATAACCCTTCTAAAGGCAAAGGATTGGGGGCAAAAGAGCAAGGTAGAATAGATCCTATTATACCTGTCAAACATTCTAATAAACAAGGTCTCGGATACAAGCCTAAGGTTGTACCCACCTATCGCCCAAAGGATTTAACCTATGCGGTAAAAGACAACGTTCCCAACAACGACACAGAGTCCTTTTATAGTATTTACGATGAGCTTGCCGATACTAACCTGTTCAATACCCATTATGTTCTCACTATTTATGTTGTTCCTACCATTCCCCTCACGCTCCATTATCCTAACCTTATTGATTGGGACCAACAAGACCAAGATCGCATTCTTGATACATTTGAAAATGAAGAATTTATTGTTGAATTCATGGGCTTACGAGATGGCATCCCTCTAGGTGATCATAAGCAAGGCTTTGTGTACATTTTGGACCCTATAGCCTACTTTGGGGAGCAGGGGAATTCCCTTGGTCAGAATAAAAATAAAACATTGAGATCCGTAAGCAAAAACCTTTCTGAGGCACTTTCGAATGAAGGAAAAAGTCAAGAAAAAGACGTGTTCTTTGATGAAACCCTGTCTCAGATGCCATTGGACAGAGAAATTCGCTCTCCTTCATAGAAATCCCAGGTGTCCACAAGTTCACGCCTATCATTTAGTACAAAAATCAAGCGTGAGGAACACGATGAATTTGACCATATGGTTCTAGAGAATCCGCACTTAGTAGCTCATTGGCCATTAATTAAAGGCAATGATTTTGATTCCTCCTATATGGGTCCATATTAAAGTTCACATTCTAAGTCTAATGATCAACTACCTTCTTTTCCTCTTATTCTGGACAATGGTTCCACACTTCTTGTGGAAGACACAACCAAGATCAACATTGGTACTTTTGATGATCCAAAGATAATAAAGCCTGGTGCATCCCTCACTGCAGAGGAACATGAATTGGTCATTGCCCTTCTCACAGAATTCATTGACATATTTGTCTGACCTTATTCAGATATGCCAGGTCTAGATCCAGCATTAGTTGTACATCACTTGGTCATGCATCCCAACACAAAGTCGATCAAGCAAAAGTTGAGAAAGATGCATCCATGGATTGCTCTCTTGGTCAAAGTCAAACTAGAAAAGTTGTTGGCCAAATTGGATTTCCAATGTGGTACCAGTAAGCAAGAAGCCAATAGGCATTTGCATCTGTACAGATTTTTGGGACCAAGATAAGGCTTATCCAAAAGATGATTTCCCATTGGCAAATATAGACATGATTGTGGACTCAACAGCAGATTAAGAGATGCTCTTTCTTATGGTGGTTTCTCGGGTTATACCAAATCAAAATTGCTCCTGAAGATCAACATAAAACCGCATTTACTACTCCACGGGGCACATTTTGTTAACAAGTCATGTCATTTGGCTTGAAGAATGTTGGCGCCACTTATTAAAGAGTAATGACAGTCATATTTCACAATCTTATGCACGACATTGTGGAAGATTATGTGGATGACATTCTAGGCAAATCAAAGACTCGTGTAGAACACCCAGTAGTATTACAAAAGATCTTTGAAAGGCTCCGCAAATACAGTGTAGGTCTAAACCATAAGAAGTGTGTCTTTGAGGTTACATCTGGCAAATTGTTATGCTTTATTGTGTCTCGTAGAGGCATTGAATTTGATATAGCCAAAGTTCGAGCTATTAATGAAATGCTGCCTCCTACTAACTTGAAACAACTTCATAGTCTATAAGGGAAAATCCAGGGTATTCGGCGCTTCATTTCTCAGCTAGTCGATCGGTGTCACCCTTTTACCCATCTTCTAAAAAAGGGGACTACTTTTCAATGGAATGAAGAATGTCAAGAAGCCTTTGAAAATCTCAAGCAATATTTGGCTAATTCTCCTGTACTTGTTCCTCCCATGCCGGGAAAGCCTTTTTTATTATACATTTATGCAACTGACAATGCCTTGGGGGCACTCCTAGCTCGGCATGATGATCACAGAAGCGAAAGAGCTATCTATTATTTAAGTCAAACATTGGTTTCTTATGGGCAAAATTATACCCAGATGGAAAAAGCTTGTCTTGCAATAGTATTTGCTACTCAGAAGCTAAGACATTACATGCTGAACAATAAAATGATGTTGGTTGCTAAAATCGACCATTTGAAATATCTATTGGCAAAGGCATCTTTAATTGGTCACATGGCTAAGTGGGTAATGTTGCTCAGCGAGTTTGGCATAGAGTACACACATCAAAAATCTATGAAAGGACAAGTGTTAGCTAATCAATTGGCCAAATCTCCGCTTCTGAATTTCACTCCAATGACAATGCATTTTCCAGATGAGTCTATTATGAGCCTAATTGAAGCAAACGAATGGAAGCTCTACTTTGATGGCTCCTTCACATCGCATGGATCAGGGGTCGGAATGCTATTCATAATGCCGCAAGGCAATCTTATTCCCAAGACTTTTCGCATTAGTTCCCATGCACAAATAATATTGCTGAGTATGAAGCTTTGCTTATTGGACTTCGTCTTGCAGTACAATGGAATGTTCAAAATTTACAAGTCTATGGAGATTCTCAACTCATTATCAACCAAGTCACCGATCAGTACCTAACTAAAGATGAGAAATTAGGGCCTTATGAAAGTTTGGTGGATGAGCTCAAACTCAAATTTCAATTCATCCAATTTGAACAGGTTTTGAGGGCAAACAATAGATCTGTTGATGCTATGGCTACTATTGGATCCATGATTGAAATTGTTTCAACTGTCAAAGAAATAAATTTCTAATTGAGAACCTTCTTGTTCCAACGCACACTTGTTCAACTACTGAAACAATCTATCATTGTTGGTCCCAATTCCCCTTGGTATTTTGATATCTATTCATACCTTCAAGATCAAATCATTCCCCCTGATTTATCCCAGAACCAAACCAAATATTTCCTTCAAAACACTTCCCGTTATACCATCCTTGGCAACATGCTTTATCGTAGAGGCTATGAGCGACCGCTGCTTCGTTGTCTAAATATTGGAAAATCTAAATTAGCGCTTAAGGAAGTTCACGAAGGGAACTGTGACGATCACACTAGCGGTTTTGTCTTAGCCAAAAAGCTTCTTCGTATTGGATATTATTGGCCTTCAATGGATGGAAACACATGTGCCAATGTTAAGAAATGTTCGCCATGTCAACAACATGGTGATCTTATATATGCTCCAACTCAAGCACTTTGACCAGTAATTACACCTTGGTCGTTTTCCACATGGAGACTTGATCTCATTAGCAAAATCAACCCCACTTCTTATGGCCATAAGCACATTCTTACTACAATCGAATATTTTACAAAATGGGTAAAGGCAATCCCTCTTAATTATATTACCGAAAAGCAGAATTCAAAGTTCATTTTGAATCATATCAACTGTCGCTATGGCATTCCATCCACCATTATATCTGATAATGGTGGATCATTCAAAAATAAAAATGTTGCTGCCCACTGTTCTGAATTTCACATCAATCATAAGTTCTCTACACCATATTACCCTCAAGGCAATGGCCAAGTTGAAGCTTCCAATAAGACATTGGTCAAAATTATGAAGAAGATTGTTACTAACTTACTACTAATGGCAGTGATTGGCATTTGAATATTTCCCCAGCCTTGTGGGCATATCGCACTAATGTCTGCACCCCTACAAATGCAACACCCTATTCTTTGGTCTATGGTCCAGAGGCCATTCTTCCCATTGAGATCGAGTTACCTTCTTTGCGCATTTCCTTACAGGATATTCTAGATGAAGACTATAGAGTGGGTAGATTAGCAGAGCTAGATTTTCTCGAAATAAAATGACTAGCTGCCCTTAATCACCTCAAGTCTTATCAGAACCAGCTACACCAGAGGTATAACAAGAGAATCATTTCTCGAGAGTTTGAGCTTGGTGATCTTGTGCTCAAGGAGAATCAAAAGAATACTAATGCTAAATAGGAAAAGAAAGGTAAATTCCAAGCAAATTGGTTAGGCCCCTTTGTTGTTATAGCTAAATATGGGTCTGATGCTTACAGATTGGCTATCAAAGATGGTGATGAATTCGACTCACCAATAAATATCATGTGTCTTACACGCTTACATGCTTAATGTTGTCATAGTCTCTAAATGTTCCTGCTTGGGGGCATTTTTGTTCCATTTTGTCTATCCACCCATGTTCACCTGTGCTTGGGACATTCTAGCATTCTAGCTCACCTTTTGTTCCTATTACCACCCTGATTCGATTGCAAGTGCAGTTCAACAAATGAATCAGAGCAGTATTTTGTATCAATGATGATCCACAGGGTAGCATGGTTTTGTGTTAGAATCTATTTTTTAGAAAAAGACGTTAATTATGAAACGTTCTAATTTACCGGCTTGTAGGACTTGTATTGTTCCCTTGAGTCCCTAGCAATTTCCTATGCATATTCCACCATACAACTCATTCACACCCAAGTTTGTTGTTGCAAGGAAGAAATTGTATCCTATTATCCATTGTTGTTGGGTGGTAAAAACATAATTGTTGGTGTCTAATCACCCCCTTGTTCATGTCTCCTATTCATATTGAGAAATTACTACCATGATTACCTTTCTCTTTGATAGGTGTTTCTGGGTTTGTTTGTTCTCGTTCCTATGCATTCTCTGGTCAAAATCTCCGTGTTCATATCCTATCCCCAAAATCCCTAAAAAATTCACATATTCCAAAAATCTATAAAAAGTTCACAAAAAATCATAAGCAGTGGTGTTTTTTCCCACAAGGTACCCATATCTAGTATGTCATAATTGATTAATTGCCACCCTAATGCTTAACTTGGGTTTCTAGTTGCTAGTATTTAGGTGGCGCCTCTTGACATGTCTCATTGGTGATTTTAATCTCCACATAAATATGATATTTCTAAAAAGTGGGACGAAGTTCCACGCTCTTGCTGTTTTGCAAGTTAATTCCACGCTCTTGCCGTTTTGCAAGTTAATTCCATGCTTTTGTTGTTTCGCGTGCTTAATCATTCTATCTCAAATTGTTCATATTCTTGTCCTAGATCATATATTTATGGTCGAACTAAAATGGTTTGAGGTCTAATTGGACTATGTAGGCAATGCTTAGTTTTTGAGGTCAGCTTAGCCATCCTTTGTCCCATGCTCTCAACGTTTTGTGAGCATATCTCTTGTCATTTTGGCAAGTTTGTTCCTTATACGCTCTCGTTGTTTTGCAAATCCATGTTGCTATGTCTTTTATATAATCATTTCTCTTTACTTATCATCAATTTTTCTTCAATCCCAAACCCTTGGGAGAACTACATTTGGCTTGAAGTCCATGTTGAATCCGATGTCCATGGGACTATGTAGGCAGCGTCCACTTGCTTAGAGCATTTGAAGTCAGCTTAGCCACTTCCTTCCTATTCTTCTATTTCTCCCTTTGATCATGATTGTTTTGTCACACCTTTGGTCTCAAAGAGTAACGTCTTATTGTCACACACTGATTTTCTTAGTGGAATGTTTACTTGATTTCGTTTGTATGTTTCTGAATGGAATGTTTACTTATTTCTCGAGTGCCTTAGCTTGTTACATTTTGCTTCCCGCATGACTCTTGGTTTCTTAATCAAGATGTTTGGATGTGAGCAATGTATTCGAACTCAATTTCACTGATTGTTTATTTACTTATTGATATGGTTGTTTGTTACTCAAGTGCCTTAATTTAGTACATTATGTATTCCACTTAAGTCTTGATTATTCATATCATGATTTTCAGTTGTGAATAGTTGTATCTGAATTAGAATTGATTTAAGTGCATTATGATGTACATTTAAAGTTGGATTTTCCATATTTTGTTTTAAGTTGCATATATTTGCATTTTAAATTCAATTTGTTACACATTTTGACAAACAAATGTTATCATAATCCTTCCTAGATTATGATGCATATTGTCATGTGCAGTATAAAATCAAGCTTCAAAATGGTTACCATGTCAATGCCATCAATGATATACATTTCTATCTATCTGATCCCATCATCAAAACTAACAAACATCATGATCATTCATCCATTCAATCAAATCAATTCTAACCTGCTTGAGGCAAATCAGTTCATCATCATTAGAAATCAAAGCATGCGAGTGTTAGCTCAAGTGGTGTAATCTTGTCCACGGGTTAATCTTCTATTATGTTCTAGCTTCGTCATCTCTTTTTCGAGAGTCCATCCACGTCCTTCATCCCTACATACCCTCTCGAGGGGGCATCATCCCTAATTAATTTCATGCAAATCATATCCTTATCTTTCCATTCAATCTCCCACACCTGTCGGTTGGGAACGACGAAATTATAACATCCATTATTTCTTTGTCTAATTTTTCATCCTTTTTTTGGCTTCTCATTATTTGAGAAGACATTACTTCGCCTAGTGTCTCACAATGCATTCTCAAACAGGGGCAAATATAGACACTCCGCTTTTATCACTTCCATGTCAAAATTGCAAATGGGAATGACTTCCAAGTAATTGCACACAATCTGGTCAATTTCTCTGATCAATTATCATTCTGGTCAATTTCTCTATTCAATTATTGTCCTGGTCAATTTCTCTGTTTGATTATCATTTTGATCAATTTCTTTGTTCAATATCATTTTGATCAATTTCTCTGTTCAATTATCATTCTTTGTTCAATTGTCAATTTCTCTGTTCAATTATCAATTTTCTCTATTCAATTCCTTCTCTGATCAATTCGACAATTTTCCCTTCTATGTTCAATCACATTCTCCTCCTCAATTTCAGTCTAATAATCAAGTCCTTCACATTGTATTTAATTAAATGTCTTTAAGCTATTTAATTAATTACTCTTTCCATTACTAATTTTCTTGTTGTCCCCCTCCAAAGGACATCTTCATGCAACAAAGAATCTTGAGATCCTAAGAATATACCCTTGAGAGCACTCCAATTATTCAAAGAATTAGCAATAAAGGGGGATTATTCTCTACCCCTCTTCTTCAAAACAAGATGAAGAGCCCACTTTTAAGATCCATGTGCTTTCTTGGAGAGGATGCTCCACCATATTCATTCACCTTTGTTAGTTACAAAGGGGCATCCTCCCCCCGTCATCTTAGAAACAAGATGAAGGGCTTATATTTGTCCATCATTGATGTTTGCAAAGGTCATCCTCCACCCTTCATCTTGATTGAAATGAAGGGCTCATTTCATTGATTCATGTGCACATTTGAGGACCCTTTGGTAACCGTTCATCTTGATTTCAAGATGAAGGGTCCTCCTTGATCCGGATTTTGTATAAATACACCTCTTTGCATCACTATTTTCATGCTCTCTTCAGACAACGAAGTGCTTTCAAATCATCAAGTCTCTTTATACATCAATCTTCTATCCTTTGATCAAATCAACATGGTCCATAGCTTTGATGGAGGTGTCTAACTACAACATGGCATTGATAAAGACCATCTAAAGCTACATCCGAGCCACATCCCAACAAAGACAAGTTACAATGAAGTTTGCATTATGTTTGTTTGAATCTTTAAGCATTGTAGTCTTTTGTATTTGTTGAGCTCACGAGGTCCTAGGTGTGTTTTTGTATTTGCTATCACTGTGTTTTGTTCTCTTTGACAACTTTGTAAAAATATAGAGGATTCACATTCTATCGACACACTAACACTCTTTCTTTTCTTTTTTTTGAGGGGGGGTTCAACACTTTTATTTGGCACACTTTTGGTTCATGCCTTGTTCCTTTTTTAAGAACCTTATTGGCACACGTGCAGTTCATGCCTTGTCCTTGTGTTTTAGACATTTGTATTTGGCACACTCGAGGTTCATGCCTAGTCTCCTTCAAGGCCCCTTCTTTGCGCCTTGCTTACTACTTCTTTGGAGGCCCTATTCCGCACACTTTTGGTTCATGCCTATGCTCCTTTAAGACCCCTTTTTAAATGTCTTGGCCTTCTTCCTTTGCTTGCAATGGCCTCATGTCTTGATATAAAAACTCTACTGCAAGCAAATAATAACTTGCAAGCCGAGAATGAAATGCTTTTATATAAAGTTTCCTCAAATTAGAAAGATATTTGGAAACTTGTAGAAGAAAATAGGGCCCTCAAAACCATGAATGAGCTCCTCTTGTCAAAAATTGCAGCACAAAATTCGCTCATCCACACTCTGCAGGATATTGTTATCACAAAAGTCTAGTCGTGTGGACTCCACACCTACTACACCTAGTCAACATCTTGTTTCTACCTCTAACTTTGGCATGCATCCTTGGATGCACTCATAGATTGTAATCTTTTAGACAATGTGTCATATTGTGATTCCACTCGACATATAGTTTCCCTTATAGCGACCCACATTTCTCTTGACCACATTGTCGACATGTTTGCCTCCTTTGACAAGCTTAATCCTGGTTTGGGTTCTTGTCTTCTCAACGTCAAGGGTAATTCTTGCAGAGGTATTAGAAAGCATGAATAGGGAATTGTGTCGTCCATCAAGCCTGTATTGCTCGCCACAGTATTGATTATCGAACATGTGCTTCCACTTCTTCTTTGGGACCACTTTGTATGAGCTCCACACTTGTTTTTGTTCGCTCCACTCTTCCAAAAGACATCGAGCAACACAATCATATTGCATTCGAGCATTTGATCTTTTCATTACATCTTTGTTCCGACACTATACTCAAGTATGTGAGCCTTGAGCTATGTTCAGATTCTGTCAAGCATAGGAGAGTTGATATTGCTTATGTCAGGGTTACAAGACCTTGCCCTTCACGCAAGCATGAGACCTGAGATTTCTTCTATCAGACATGAGAGTCCCAACACATCATTAGACTAATACAAGCATGAGAGTCTTGAATCTAATTTAGAAGTTTCCTTGCATAATGCATATGGCACAGAATCACTTGCAGATCTTCCACCATCCATGTTCATTTGGAATAAATTGATGATAGGTTATGGTGGCGCCATCAGCACTCCTTGCATGGATCTATAGATGTAGTTCTTCCATTTTTCAATTGGATTCGTCTTCACATCGTTTATATTGCCTTGCAGTGATCCTACTTGAAGCAAATTTCATATCTTGTGATAAATTTTTCAACAAAGTGACCGTCTCCAATTCAGTGTGGGGCGAATTTTGGTGGCCCCGATCCCTTTTAATTTTCTTTGGTGTTCTTTTGGGAACGATGTAACAACTCTCCCAACACCAACAGTGGGATCTTTGAGGTGTATGTCCCATTTCTATGCCACCCTTGGCAACCTTTTGTTGTCATTTTTGAGTTATTTCTACTCCACCCAGTTCAGCATTAAGGGGGGTTCTGACGTAAGGCTTTTCGGGTGAGATCCTTATGGTGTATTTCACTATTTTCAGGTAGTTTTATGCTTTCATTTTACATAGGTACCTCATCAGGCCTCATGTCGGGACCCATTTCAGAGGTTGACTCGTTTTTGTACACTTCCTAAGTTGCACTGGGGGAGGGGTCGAGGAGGTGCGGGTTTGTTTATTTAGGTTAGCATATTTTCTAATAAGAAAATTTGAGATATGCAACTTGGACTTCTAGAAAATATAAGTTGCACATCCACATGGGAAATGTTGGCCACCCATTTCACATGGGTCTTTTGACCACACGGGCTTTGGGAAAAACCACTCTCGTTTAATATTGGAGGCCAACCAACAGCATTTATGGGGGCTTTTTGTTTCTATAAAAGGAGACCTACCCCTCTCATTTGCACATGAAGAGCTTAGTGAGACAATGATGGATGCATGGAATACCGAGGCAAGTAATGAAAACATATTATCATTAAGTTGTCATACCAATATGGTGTGAGTTAGTCTAGGTTGTTATTGATCCTGTGTCCCAGACTCTGTCCATATTTCTAACACACCTGAAAGCAAGCAGTATAAGTGTGGAAGCTATAAGTCCCTCACATGATATTAAATTGATCATAAAATGACTATGAGGCTTTCTACAAACAAAAAAATCAGACCAGAATTGATATATTTGAGCACCCAAATTAATGTGGAGCAATAAACTCTCACAAAAATTCTAAATTCAATGCTTGAAACAAGAGGGAAGAATGAAAGCAAGACTTGACACACTCACAACACACTCATCATATCATCAATTAAAATTACAATTATCTTCACACTATCATGTTGAAATCCTTCAGCTTACAATACCTTTGCTTGCCTAAAGAGCTAAGGGAAAATACCGTGAACCACTATGAAAACTAAGAAGGATTATCCATCCTTTTAAAGAAACACCAAAAGCTGAAAACACACTATTCATAGAGAAATACGCCATACTTCCACCATGAAGACTAAAGATAAGTGGGTAAGGTAGTATGACATGTAAATCCACTCCACTTATCCCACCTAGACCCATGATCATTAAGGACAAACCTCCACACTTGGAAGTTGGCATCCCACCTTAAAGAAGAGTTAAAAATGAGTGGAGAATCCACTATTTGCATAGTAAAAGTTGTCCCCCACCTTTAGAATCCATTAAAGCTTAATGGATCCTCCATTTTCTCCATGATCTTTTTGTCCTTACATGAAATTTCGCCATATCCACATAAGCAAGCATAAATAGTAAAAAAGTAGTGAATAGGAATAGTGTCACCTTGGAATAGTGTCAAATAGTGACCACCATGACACCTCACCAAAAGAAACACATCATCAAGACACTTTACAACTTGGAAACACATCATTAAGAGACAAGCAATTTTGAATAGTGGTGCCACATCATCCTCCTCTAGTTAAAGTCAACTCAGAGCCTGCGAGTTGCTTTGATGATAACTCTATCATTTATCTTTGTCAATCTTTTTCAACTCCCACTCTGTGATCTAAGTGTTATCTTCTGGTGGCAATCCTTCCCATTGTACCAAATACCTATTGTAGCTCCCTTGCCTTGTGTGCACAATTGTCATATCTAGAATTTGTACTATCATTTCCCTCTTCTTCTTTGGAATCTGTTGTTGCCAGTTGATGTCTTCTTCATCCTCTCCATCTACTTCTCCATGGAAATCATACAAATCTGAAACATTGAATATTCGAGAAATATCAAATTCCACTGGCAAGCTTACCTCATAGGCATTGTCACTAATCTTCTTCAGAATTTTGCAAGGCCCAATCTTCTTGTATTTCAGCTTGTAGGTTCCTGTAGGAAATCTCTCTTTCCTCAAATACACCATCACTAAATCTCCTTTTGCAAAAAACTTTGATCTCCTCTTAGCATCGGCTGCAATCTTATATTTCTCATTACTCATCTGTAAACTCTTTCTCACCTTTGCTTGCAATTGTTGGATATGCTCTACAAAAGTCTCAACATCATCACTTACTCTTTCTGTAATGGGAAATTGTACCAAATCCAAAACTCCCATTGGATTTTTCCCATAAACCACCTGAAATGATGATTTTCTTATTGATCTATTCACTTAACTGTTGTATGCAAACTCAGCGTGTGGTAAAGCCAAGTCCCACTGCTTAGGCTTCTCTCCAACAATGCTCCTCAACAAATTTCCCAAGCTTTTGTTGACAAGCTTTGTCCATCTGTTTGTGGATGATATGCACTGTTGAACTGCAACTTAGTATCCAACTTCTTCCACAAAGTTCTCCAAAAATGACTTAGAAACTTAGTATCCCTATCTGAAGTAATGGACTTAGGAATACCATGCAATCTCACATCTCTAAAGAACAATTCTGCAACTCTAGTGGCATCACTAGTTTTCTTACATGCAATGAAATGAACCATTTTGAAAAATCCATCTACAACAACAAAAATGGAATCATTACCTCTCTGTGTGTTTGATAACCCCAACACAAAATCCATACTCAAATCCACCCATGGTTCACTTCGAACTGGTAATGGCATGTACAACCCTGTAATCTGTGCATGTCCCTTAGCCACTTGACATATTCTGCATCTTGAAACATATCTTGACACATCTCTTTTCATCTTTGGCCAAAAGTACTTCTCCATCAAAGCTATAGTCTTAGCTTTACCAAAATGACCAGCTAAACCTCCATTGTGCAACTCTCTTATAATGTTGTCTCTCAAAGACCCAACTGGGATGCACAAATGTCTCCCCTTGAAGAGGTAATCATCTTGAATAAGGTACTCATCATGAATAGTACCTACATCTTTGGTTAATGGATTCTTGTATTGCTCAACTATCTCACCAAAATCTAGATCAGTAGCATACAACTCCTTAATAAGCTCAAACCCAACTACTTCACTTATCAAAGTAGTTATCAACCCAACTCTTCTGCTCAAAGCATCTGCCACCTGATTCTGCTTCCCTGATTTATGGTTCAACACAAAATTATATCCCTACAAGAAAGATACCCACTTGGCATATCTACTACTCAACTTCTTTTGTGTATTCACATACTTCAAAGCCTCATGATCAGTGTACAAAATAAAATCCTTAGAGACCAAATAATGCCTCCAATGTCTCAATGCCTAAATAATTGCATAAAACTCAACATCATAGGTAGAATATTTCTTTCTTACCTCATTCAATTTCTCATTGAAATATGCTATGGGCTTTCTTTATTGGCTTAACACAGCTCCAATTCCCACATGTGAGGCATCACATTCCACTTCAAACACTTTGTCAAAATTAGGCGAGGCCAAAATTGGCTTTTCTGTAATCTTTCTTTTTAACAACTCAAAACTCATTGTTGCTTCTCTTGTCCACATAAACTCTCTTCCTTTTATGCAATCTGTTATTGGTGCAATACTACTACTGAAATTTTTAATGAACTTTCTATAAAAAGTTGTCAAACTATGGAAACTTCTTACCTCTGTGATGCTCTTTGGAATAGGTCACTCAAGAATTGCCTTCACCTTCTCTTCGTCCATTCTAACACCATCTGCTGAAATTACAAATCCCAAAAATACCAAACTTTCTTGCATAAACCTGCACTTCTTCAAATTCACATAGAGTTTCTCCTTTCTCAACAACTCTGACACCATTCTCAAATTTTCTAAATGCTCCTCTTTAGATTTACTAAATATCAAAATATCATCAAAATAAACCACCACAAACTTACCAATATAATCCCGTAGCAATGTATTCATTACTCTCATGAATGTGCTTGGTGCATTAGACAACCCGAATGGCATCACCAACAATTCATATAGTCCATCTCTAGTCTTGAATGTTGTCTTCCATTCATCTCCTTCTCGAATCCAGATCTGATAATAGCCACTCAGATCAATCTTTGTGAAATACTTTGATCCTGCAAGAACATCCATTATGTCATCTAACCGAGGTATAGAAAATCTATGCCGAATAGTAATCTTGTTGGTGGCTCTATTATCCACACACATTCTCCATCCTCCATCCTTCTTTGCAGTCAATAGTGTTGTTGAACATGGACTCATGCTCTCCCTTACAACACCCTTTCTCACCAACTCAATAATTTGCTTGTTCACTTCTGCATGCTCTGTTGGGCTCATTCTGTATGTTGCTTGATTGGGTAGAGATGATCTTGGGATTAAATCAATGTGATGCTGAATGTTCCTCTTTGGTGGTAAATCATCTAGTATCTCATCAGGAATAACATCTGCATATGCTTTCAAAACTTCTGTTGCTTCTTCTGGACTCTGCATCATATCTTCACCTTCATGTCTTGCAATTAGTGAATAACATTAACCAACATTTTCATGTCATTAGAAAATTCTTTAACAACTAACAAATTTTCCTCTTTTATCTCTTCCTTAAGAGGCAGCAATATCACCTTTGTACCATCTTTCATAAATGAATATGTATTCTTTGCCCCATCATGGATAACCTTCCTATCAAATTGAAATGGCCTTCCTAGCAAAACATGGCATGCATCCATGGGCAATACATCACACCACAATTCATCTTTATAACTTTTCCCTATGAAAAACTTCACCAAACATCTTTTATCAACCATATCTTCATTCCTTTGCTTAAACCATGAAATTTTATAAGGACTATGATGCTTCTCACAATGCAATCCTAACTTTTCTACCATTTCTTTTGAAACCATATTTTCACAACTACCACCATCAATAATAAATTTGCATACCTTTCCACCCGAAGTACATCTTGTTCGAAAAATATTGGACCGCAACCATGCATTACCATCTTTGTTTTGCTCCAATTCTTTCTTGTATTGAATTTATCATGGTCCTCCTCATCATAAGATTCTCTCCCACATCTACTGTTGTTGCTTCAATAGTTAGATCTTCAATCTCAGCGTCAACCAAGTTCACCTTTGGACGATACTCTCATCTTCTTTCTTGTCTTTGAGGACATTCATTGGCCTTGTGTCCTTCCTCTCCACATATGTAACAAACAATAGCTCTAAGTTGGTTAGGAAACCAACTTCTTGCTCCTCTATAACCAAGTCCTCTTTGGAATCCTCTTCCTCTTTGTTGATATTGGAAGTCTTGTCTATCTTGTCTATCATATCCTTTCTTTTCTGCAGTTTGTGATGATTCTCCCCTTATAGGGTTAAATCCACCTCTAGTGGTGTTGAAACCACCTCTTCCTCTGAATTGTCCTCTCCTTGGACCAAATGTCCTTCTAGCAGCATATCTATTCTGCTTCTCTTCTGCTTTCAAGGCTAATTGATAAGCCTCTTCCATACTCATTACTCTATGCATGGATAAGCCTCTTCCATACTCATTACTCTATGCATGCTAGTCTCATTTTGAATGGAAAATTTTAAGCCATTCACATACCTTGCAGCCATTTGCTCATCTGTTTCTTCATGCTCCACTCTTATAGATAGCTTGTAGAATTCATTTGTGTACTCTTGTACACTCTTTTCTATCTGCTTCAAATTTTGAAGTCTTCTATAGAGGGATTGAAAGTAGTTTAATGGAAGGAACTTCTCTCTAAGCTTCTTCTTCATCTTGCTCCATGTATTGATTCTTGGCTTGTTCTTTCTTTGCCTCTCCTTCTACAAATGATCCCACCAGATCATGGCATGAGCTTTCAACTTGGTACATACAAACTTCACTTTCTTCTCTTTAGACATGGTTCTCCATTCAAAGAACTTCTCCATGCTATTCAACCAATCAACCAGCTCATTTGCTTGTAAACTTCCCCCATAGTCAGAAACATCAATCTTTACTCCATTTCTCCCTTCCAAAGCTCTGACCAATCTTCAATTGATAGTGGTTCTTCCCTTGGCAGCAATTCTTCTTCATGATCTTCATCATGAATTGTCTCTCCTTTTGTGTCTTCATCTCTTTGCCTTCTTCCCATGTTGTTGAACATTGTGGCTATATGTGCCATTTCCCTCCTCCTCTCTTGCATATCTCGATTCATCTGAACCAATCCTCCTCTTGCTTGTCTTCTTGCTATCCTGCAAAATGCAATTAAGAACAACACAAATCCTCTCCTCTCTAGGATTCTACTTGCTCTAATACCACTTGATGTGGAGCAATAAACTCTCACAAAAATTCTAAATTCAATACTTGAAACAAGAGCGAAGAATGAAGGCAAAACTTGACACACTCATCATATTATGAATTAAAATTACAATAATCTTCACACTATCACGTTGAAATCCTTCAACTTACAATACCTTTGCTTGCCTAATGAGCTAAGGGAAAATACCATGAACCACTATGAAAACTAAGAAGGATTATTCATCCTTTTAAAGAAACACCAAAAGTTGAAAACACACTATTCATGGAGAAATACGCCATACTTCCACCATGAAGACTAAAGATAAGTGGGTAAGGTGGTATGACATGTAAATCCACTCCACTTATCCCAATAGGACCCATGATCATTAAGGACAAACCTCCTCACTTGGAAGTTGGCATCCCACCTTCAACAAGAGTTAAAAATGAGTGGAGAATTCACTATTTGCATAGTAAAAGTTGTCCCCCACCTTTAGAATCCATTAAAGCTTAATGGATCCTCCATTTTCTCCATGATTTTTTTGGCCTTACATGAAATTTTGCCATATCCACATAGGCAAGCATAAATAGTAAAAAAGTGGTGAATAGCAGTAGTGTCACCTTGGAATAGTGTCAAATAGTGACCACCATTACACCTCACCAAAAGAAACACGTCATCAAGACACTTTACAACTTGGAAACACATCACTAAGACACATAAGCAATTTTGAATAGTGGTGCCACATCACAAATGCCTAGAAAATAGTCTGTTATATGAAGGTTACAACTCAGTCATGATTTCCAAATAAGATGAATTTTGACATGCAGTAACTAGACATTAATATCTTCTTGCCCACCAATTTTCTTTAAAAATTTGATCAAATAACCACTCAAAAGGCATCTACACATTGGCTGCCAGTACTTGCCTTGAAAGTCTTGTTTTGATACTGGCGGTAATATTTAGTAACTAGACATTAAGATCTTTTTGGCTGCCAATTCGCTCTAAAAATTTGATCCTTTGACCTCTCAAAAGGCATCTACACATTGACTGGCAGGATTTGCCCGGAAAGTTTTGTTTTGATACCAGCATTTATGCACTTACATTTGGCAGATTCATGTGGCATGCACTTCCAAGAAATCAAGCAGTCACCCACATGACCTAGAATACAGGAGCCATGGCAAAACGCCATAAAGAGTCTGAAATCTTTGGGAGATGAACAAGAGAAGTTCAAACACATTAAATACAACATCTACAAAGTGAGAGGCATCTAACCATTCCAATCAATCAACCCATTGGGGATTGTACATGTCTTCTAGGCTGAAGAACTGAATGAGCAGAGTAGGAAAAGAAGGCTGTAGTACCTTAGCGTTTGAGGTATTGTAAAATTCCAAGCTTCAAGATCCCACCCAAGCTATAGAGGGATAATTCCACCATATCGATTAAGGCGCCTGTGAGAAAGCTCAAGGGGAATTCAAGGAAATTCGAAGCAAAGAGATGTGGATCTGTACTTTCTACTTTGTATACATATATGTTGCCATGAGGATGAATGAAGCATACCTTTTCAATGCTTAGGTTTTTCTCACATTGGGTTTCTTCAGAGTAAACATTTGTCTCCCTTTATGTGCTTATCTTTGATGTGTTGTTCTTTACATTATTTCACCACTGCCATAGCTGCACATTGAGGTGTTAAGTGATTGTACATTCTAACATTTAAGAGGATGAATATTTGTTGTAAACGATGGTAAGGGATATTGTTTCAGCATATCATGGTATGGGATATTGTTTCAGCATAGCGGTAAGTGTTAAATCCATCTATATAGATGATTTCAGCCGCAGATACATCATGTGTTTCGATGGTGAAGTCATGTATTTTTGAGAAATGAACACGTTGGAATCATTCATAAGGATATAGATGGCAGCATATAGCTGTGGCAAGCATCAATTTCAGCATATGCATGCCGAATTTCAGTAGCATGTACATTGAATCAGAAGCATAAGTTCTGAGATGGTGGTCTCAGGCACAGGTTGAGCGATTACAGATCAAGATGAGCACCATGACAACGATGTTTCATATGAATGCATACCTGTTTTGTGCTTAACCCTACTCCAAGGCGCACCATTGAAGCCCAACGAGGATAATCTTCAAGGTGATAAACTGGTTTATCTAGCTTCTCCCAAAGGACGGGTGAATAAGTCTTGGAAGTATGCTTTGAAAATGCAATAAAAGTTAGTGGTCCTATTCATTGCTACGCTCATTGACCAAAAGCCACCAAGGTTTTCAGGAAGACCCAAGGAGACGTGGAAGCCTCTCAATTATCAGTTCTTGTATCCAGCTTATTCCTTTATCCTACTCTTCAATTACCTTAGACATACCAATTGGCTCCTCTTGCTCATGTCCTTGATCCTTTGCTTGTGTTGGAGATTTGTTGATAGTGTAGGCATATTGACTGGTGGCTGAATCTATTGCTACAAAGACCAAGCCTTGTGTAAGAAGTTAGAACTGTTAGCACTGGGCATCACAACCATGGTTAATTGGGAAGTCATTAGCAAGGTGGCTATAGCAACCAATAACTGGTTCATCCCTTCAATCCCCTAGAGAAGTTGTTATGCCCTGAGGACAAGATTAGTGCAATTCACCCAAGTTCATAATTTCATGTACAGGTATCTTCCACAAAGATGGATTCCACAGAACTAAAGATTGGAAAGATACCAGGTGTAAAGCTCAAGGCAATGATGCAAACTTATCTGTTCGACTTCACCCAAACTATTGAATCATTTTGATTCATGGAATGAGCAGGGATACAGAAAGGGATAATGAAGTCAACCAATTAATGGTAATTGGCATTGAGAGGTGTGGCTTATGGTAAGTGGATGAATGAAGAACAAACCTTCTCAGGAGTATCTGTTAGTGAAAGACAATCAACAAATACGAGGAAAAGATTTCTCGGTGAGAGTTAGAAAGGCCAAGCTTCTTATTAAAGGAATTTTTGGATCTTTATATCAGCCTTCACAGCTAAGGGAGAAAGCAATCCTAAGTTGACTTGCGCCTAGAAAAATAATGCATTTTTAAATTTGAGCTGATACTTGATAAACAATCATAGGGAAAATGAGTCAATGTAGATGAGACTAAAGGTTCTAATTCCGACCTAAAGTCCCTGACCCTTAGATTGAGTTGAGTTGTAAAAAATGAAACTAAGGACCTTAAATGAGAGTAATGTGTGCCACCATAATAAATGTCAATGATGTGACCTCGTTGGGGGCCTTGAGGGTTGCCCAAACAATAATCCAAGTAGTCTTAGCATAGCGGAGCGGCAGAAGGAAGAAGTCTCGAGGTACTGTTAAAAAAACACTAAATTTGAATGTGGTTTGTGGATGTCATATCACCATATGGTATATATCAAACAAAATCATGATAAGTTCACCTCAGTGGGATGTATTTCCATATGAAATGTATGTTCAGGTTTGAAATGACGCAAGTTAGACATTCATGGCAGCTTTGATAAACTAGTTCATCCCAGACCTTAATTAGGAATGAATGAGGATGGTCGATAAGATTGAGAAAAAAATGAGAACCTCTGCATGTTCACCCGAGCATATAGGGAATGGGTAAAACAACTGAACACGATTTTGAAGATGGAAAAGTAGATACAGGATGAGCTCAAAAGAACCATAAGGCTGCTCCAAACTAGCATAATTCTTGATCTGATGTGTTAGTAAATCATACTGAAATAAGGACTTGCTTAAGGAAATTGATGAGACAGTTACTCATGGGGAGGATCGTGTGAGATGTTGACCTCTAGTGGCCAGTGAGCGATAGAGGCAGCTTATTGAAGATCTTGATCACACTTGGCTAAAGATGCACATTGACCAAACCAATTGTCTCTCCATCAAATTAAAGGTATTCGACATTGATGAAGTCCTTCAAATCAAGTTTGTCTTGGGATTCTTTAATCACAATCGAACGGAACTAGAGCTTTTCACCATAACTTGATTGGAGCATGATTCTGGTTCCAAGATTGGCATTATAGTTGCTCCAGCTATGGAGAGTTTTCTTGCGGGTGTGAAAGACATTCCAATGAAGGACAAAAGTTTCTTACAAAGAATGTAGGAAGATTATCCAACATGTAAGGAGGAATTAATCTGGAACAAGATCATTCATGTTGCAAAAAAGCATAGCTCCTTCAATAGAACATGTTTTTGAATCTGCAGATATGGATAGGCCATTATTGGAATGTGACTCTATCCAGTAAGCAACATACTAGCACTACTAGAGTGTTGTCCTTGGCCATTTGACCTAGGAGGCAATGTTCGCCAAGAGAAAGAAAATCTCAAGACATTGTTGAAAAGGCATAGAAATATTTCACCATCTAGCTCTACAATCGCTTTGAGGGCAAAGCAATTCAAGGAGAGGGTACTGCTACAAATCTTTTTTATTCTATGCAAATAATAATTGTGAGGCAATAGTGGATCCTCTAAAAAGGGATAATGGCCTTGGTATTGGTAATCCTAGAGACCAGGTACTGAATCACATGAAAAGGCATGATAACACACGTATAAGCTTGGATGATTAATTTTCTAATGATTTATTAATTATTGTGAATTAACTGAGCAATTAGTTAATTATATTAATTGATAGTTATTTATTATTGTTTCGAAAGCCAACTCGTCACCTTATTCCACTATGATCATTGGTATATTATTAATGGAATAAATTAATGCTGTATTTCCTCTAAGTAATTATCATATTCATTTTCTCCCTGAGGAGGGGTACACATAGTACCCAAAACATCAGATTTATTTTCGAATAGCATGATGGATCCAGAAATTTGTATCTCAAATGACCCTCTTCGTCCAAGAAAATGATAGTTTCCTAAAGGAATTTCACCCCTAGTTATCATTATAATGCTTAGGGTCAGCGTGTAATTGAGCATTTTTTAGATAGCACCTAGGGTTAAATCTACATCTAGATGCCCCTTCACTTCTTTAAACTAACGAGACTTTGGGTTGAAAATCAACATGCATGTTCACAATATCATAATTTTTGTGCATGAGGGGCTAAACTATCACATGATACATTTAAAAATATTTAGGAGTTATACCTTCACCAAGAACAATTCGTTTGCAGTCTAGAGATCTCCGATGATATCATTTACAAGCTCTTTGTTCACGTAGATAGTCCTGACCCTTTTTCCGTACAATTAACTTACTATATTGCAAAAGAAGATTCACAACAATAGATCGCGATTCAACAATTGGAATGAACAGATTAACAACAATCACTCACAAACAAGAGCAGAATAGAGTGGATCCACACAACATAATTGAAACGAAGAGTAGAACACTAAAATATATGATTAGACCACTTTGACGAAGCAGCCTCTACAATCTTTACAATAAGAACAAAATTTGTAATTTGATGATCCAATACACACTACCTCCTATATATACTATAATTAGGGGGACTCCATAATCTAATTAGGCCGACTGCCTCTACTACCATGAAATATAGAAATTATCTAATAACTAAGTCAAAGGTTATGTGCCCTAGAAGTTGGCCACACATACACTGAGACAAGCTAAGGTTGTAGTATGCCCCCACTTCAAACAAGTGTTGTCCTCAATGTTGACCATCTATGAATACTTCCACATGAAAGCTTAATCTTCCCATGTCACATCTTCCATAGGCAAGATCTTCCACTTGATGAGTGATCCAAAACTCAGAAGTTCAGGTCTGACGAAGATTGCAATAGCACAGAAACAACACAATAACAATGAACTCTCTTGGAAGAGACGTCGTATTACTTACGGCTCGCAATACAAATATCGGCTTATCTCTGAGAAGAGATGTCTTGCCAAATCATACGCTTATCTCTGAGAAGAGATGTCTGTCCTCCCCTTTCAGGTTACAATACATTTATACATATTCTTGAAGGCCACCTCAAGAGATTGCGTGGCTCGAGGAATTAATGGTGACGACTGAACAATACAACACTCGAGGATATAATCGCTCGCAGCATTGAAACAATACCATGCTCGAGGATATAATCGCTCGCAGCGTTGAATTAATACAACTCTCGAGGATATGATCGCTCGAGGACCAAAACAGAATGAAAACAATACAACAGTCGAGGCGCTAACTACCACCTTAACTGCCACCGAGGACAAAACGTAATGAAAACAATACAACAGTCGAGGAGTTGACTGCCACCTAACTGCCACCAAATGGTCACCTCGAATGGTTGCCTGGATTCGAATGGTTGCCTGGATCATTCCTCCCTCCTTGAAAAGCAATGGTCTCCATTGCATCAAGATTCCCCGTCAGGTGGGGTAGTTGTGTCTTGATGTGATTCGTTGTGAGCCATTCACCTTGGTGGCTAAGCTGGCCTCTCCTGACCACTCGATACAGCGGAATAGAGCATCCTTTTGTTGTCTTCATCCAAGTATCCACAATCTGATCCTCTTCTATCGGAGCAAGACTCTGTGGATCAAGCTCATTAATGTCTAGTTGTTCTGCCACAACTGAAGTGTCCAATAGAGGTGGATGATATGGTTTGGTTACGGCTTGCAGGCCCACACAGAAAGATTCGGCCTCTGCGATGGATACCTGTGGCTTGACCACCATGAAAACAAATTTCTTGGCGCTACGCAGAGAGACAAATGTGGAAGGTGGTACTTCTGGTACCCTGTAGCGCCGTGTTCCAAGAGTGAGTGATCCGTCTAGTTCTTGATTCGTATATACCATGTCGATCATACATGAATGGCTGACCAAAGAGTACATCACAAATATCTAGATTGACCACATCACATAAGACCTCATCTTGGAAAGGTTGTATTGCATATGAGAGAAGACATTGGTGGGTGACACGGAGGTCTCTCCCTGGGCTCAACCATCCAATACTGTATGGTTTTGGGTGAGGCTTCATGGACAGATTTAGGCTTTTCACAACATTTGTAGAGATTAAATTCTTTTGACTTCCGCTATCAAGAATGAAATGCAGGGGCTTACCTTTTACCCATAACTTAGAGTGAAACAACCTTTCCTTGTCATCTAGCATCTCGTCGTGTGTCTGTGATGAAGCTACAATGGCTTCAGGATCAGCATCTATAATTTCTTCCTCAACCTCTTCAACTGCAGGGTCTGTATGAGGTAGAGCAGTAGATGTTGAGGATGGTGACTCAAAAAGCAGTGACTTGATAGCTCGACATTCTTCTTTGGAGTGAGTTCCAGATTTGTGATAACCACACCACTTCCCGGTCTTTCCTTCCTTTTGCTTCCAATTTTGACCTTTTTTATCACTTTTCCATTTTGCAGACTGATTCTTTATATCCATTCTTCCATGCTTCTGCTCAATCTTTACTGCGAACTTGTATGCCTCACCGATGGTTTCCAAATTGAAGAGCTCCATCTCCCCCCGGATGTACCATTGTAGTCCACCACAATATTTGAGAGTTTTATGTTTCTCACTGTCTTCAATGCCCATTCTTGCAGACAAAAAATGAAAATCGTCTGTGTAATCTTGCACAGATTGGTCCTTGCCTTGGCGGAGTTGTTGCCACTGTATGTATAGATCATCATACACGCCGAGCGGATAGTATTCTTCTTTTACTGCTTCCGTAAAATCATTCCAAGTGGTTTCCACCCTGAGGCCAATGATATCCGAATTGAACCTCTTTTTGTACACTTCCCACCAGTTTTTCACGGGCAATGATGATTTCAGAAGAGCAAAAGAGATCTTTTCTCCATCGGTGAACTTATTTACCGAGAAGTAGGACGACAGTTGGTCCAACTAATTTTCCACCGCATCAGCATTGATTTTGCCTTCAAATGTGGGAATATCAAAATTTACCTGAACCTTGAAGGGTGTTGGCGCACTGAAAGGAAACTCCCTTGATGAGGAGCCCGACTGTGTAGCCACAGAGCCAGAATTTCCCATCCGAAGTGTTTGAAGAATTTGAGCAAATTGTTGGAGCATCTGCGCTTGTTGCCGCTGGAGGGCTTCATTCACCATTTCCTTGAAAGGATCGGATGTTTCGGTGTCATCCACCATTTGAGGTCGTTTGGGGCGCACAGGGGGAGCGTCTGGAAGCTCTGTCGCTTCCCACCCAAGTTTCCTGTATCCTGACCTCGTCCTTGGGAACATACACTTCTCAAGACAAACCGCTCTGATACCACTGATCCAAAACTCAGAAGTTCTGGTCTGACGAAAATTGCAATAGCACAGAAACAACACAATAACAATGAACTCTCTTGGAAGAGACGTCGTATTACTTACGGCTCGCAATACAAATATCGGCTTATCTCTGAGAAGAGATGTCTTGCCAAAACATACGCTTATCTCTGAGAAGAGATGTCTTGCCAAAACATACGCTTATCTCTAAGAAGAGATGTATGTCCTCCCCTTTCGGGTTACAATACATTTATACATATTCTTGAAGGCCACCTCAAGAGATTGCGTGGCTCGAGGAATTAATGGTGACGACTGAACAATACAACGCTCGAGGATATAATCGCTCGCAGTATTAAAACAATACCATGCTCAAGGATATAATCGCTCGCAGCATTGAATTAATACAACGCTCGAGGATATGATCGCTCGAGGACCAAAACAGAATGAAAACAATACAACAATCGAGGCACTGACTGCCACCTTAACTGCCACTGAGGACAAAACGTAATGAAAACAATACAACAGTCGAGGAGTTGACTGCCACCGAATGGTCACCTCGAATGGTTGCCTGGATTCGAATGGTTGCCTGGATCAATGAGATACTCTGTGATCACCCTAGTCTACAGCCTTCTTATGTGCATATCGAGAATAGCTTCAAGTTCCCATATGAATCTTTCCTTTTCATCCATTTCTTGTAGCTCTGTTTGTGCCCCGATGACTTTATTCAAAAAAGAAACATGGAAGACTGGATGTATTTCTACTGACTAAAGTAACTCCAATTTGTATGCCATGTTGCCAAACCTCTACAAGCTTTGATAAGGTCCATAATACCTAGGTGAAAGTTTGTTACCATTCTTTTGTTACTTCAAAAACAATTGCTTATACGGCTGCAACTCAGAAAAACCCAATCTTCTACTTAAAAATGTCTTTCACTCCTATGTTGGTCAGCCCGTTGTTTCATTCAATTCAGTGACATGGCTAGGTTCTCTATGAGACAAAAAAGCACCTCTCGTTGGTGTTGAATATGTTCTTCTACTGCATGAACTCTTGGTTGCACTTTCAAGGATGATGTGATGGATGGTGGGTGTCATCAATACAATGCCATAAACGGTGACATTTTGGACGAAGCATGGAAAGCAGTGTTATAACACCATTATGCTATTGGCAGCCAATTCACCCATTAAGACTGTTTATCTAAAGCGAAATAGTGCAAAAAATAGTTGAATTGCATGGTCATGATTTCTTTTGGGCAGAAGTCCTTTCAGCATATCTCCAAATATGACTCTGCATTTTTCAATGATAGATTGAAGATTTGGTGGTGTAGATGCATGTGATTGTTGAGCTTCTAGTGAAAATAATTGTACCAAAAATCCCCCATCCTTTTTTAAGAAGCTTTTGATAAACTCCAAAATTTGAATGCCATGCCTTTGGAGCAAAAGCGCATGAAGAGTTCCTAGAAGTTCATCACTATTGTGCCCAAAGTCATAAGCCATTAGACTCCGAAAACTATATTCGTTCCACCCATGGGAATGGCGAACATTGGGCTATTCAAAAGGCAATCCCCCCATTTCTAGTTTGATATTGTGGCATTTTCCTGAACTGACTAAAAACCCTGTCAGCGATCATCATTTGATATTTGGAGCTGGAAAGACAAAGCAGTTCAAATGTGCAGCCAGCTTGTTGTTGATGAAATTGTGGGTACTTACTGAATCAATTAACATTGTCATTCTTTGTTTCTTCCTCCTCTTCAGTTGCTCCCTCAATGCACACTTTTTTCTTCTCTGCACATTTATGTGCTCTACTGTATTTTGCCTTTTTTCTTCAATTTGTTGAGGCAATAATCTAGTTGATTGAGGAAAGGACTGTGTTGGGGTGCTACAATCTTTGATGGTAGTGAATGCATGTCTCTTACTAGCCAAAACCTTTTCCTCTACTCTTCTTGCCCTAGTAATATACTTAGATGATGAGGGTGGATCAAACAAGTGTACCTCATGTTGAAAGTGATCCTTCATTCTGACCAAAAACAAGCCCTTCAAGTTCTCCACCATAACATTCTCCACCCTTAAAGATAAGGTCTAAAATTGCTAAATATAATCCTTGGCCATACCTGTTTGTTAGGCCAAATGGCTGAAGTAGTTATCCACCAAGCTGCTACCATATTGTGATGTCGACTTCTCCATAAATGTAGACGATGTGACAATACATTTCATCTTCTTTTGCTCACAAAGCCAATGATGCCAAATGAATTGATCCGGTTCCAAAAACATAAGGATGGCATGGCGACCTTCTACATGGATGGGACTTCGTGTAACTCAAAAAAGAGCTCCATTTAGAAAATCCACTTGAGCGGGTCTTTGCTACCAAATTTGTGCATGTCTATCTTTGGCATAAAGTGTCATAAACCTAAATTAGAACTGGTCGTGTACTGATCTGGAGTTGCATTAGAGTCTGCAATGTGCTGATTTAGAACTCTATTAGAATCATCAATGTGTTGATCCAACAAGTTACTAGAAGTAGTTTCTTTTGCCTCCGAAGTCTTGGTCTACGAAACTGACTGTGAGAATTTCTACCAATAGTTGGACAAATGATATGAGTTGATCCAGACTTGAATTACTAGCAGCCATGCTTGCTTCAATCCTATATAGATCCTATTTCTTAGCCGTTGATTGTAGTTTGTCGTTGGTAGCCCATATGCTTTGCTTCGAGACACTACAGATCTGCCTGTGTAGCTGACTTGTGCCGATCCTTGTTAATCATTGCCTCAACTTTTGCTTCAATTTAATCCTATGTCAAAGTACTTTCCCAATCTGGCCCATGTCCACCTATGACTCTAGATCATCCTTGGAATAAGTCTTCCCTAGTATGATTCTATTCTTTCCCTTGCTTCTAGTAGAAGGACCCACCATGATGTAGCTTGGCTGGAGGTCAAAAAATTAATGTTACTTGACACCACTTCTAATGCCACCACCTTGCCAAGACAAATCCAATGGTGGTTGTTTCACTCAGGGGAGCAAAAACCTGAGCCCGAAAATTCACCAAAAAATTAGGGTTACTGGAAATCTAGATTCTATACCATTGCAATTGCCTCGCAAAGATGAAAACCCTGAATTCCTCCTAAATCAAAAGTTCCTGAATTTGATCCAAAAGTGGCACCAACAACAAAGCACAGCCAAATCCAAACCAGGCAAAAATAGATATAATAAATCAGAGAAAAAATTGCAAGAAAAGAGCATATTTACCCAGAATACTGATTTTTGCTTCCCTCCAAAGCCCTAATGCCCTACACAAACCTTGTCCAAATTGAAGCTCTAATACCATTTATAATGAATATCACAAAATCATATTCGCAGCAATAGATCGGAAATCAACAATTGGCATGAGCAGTAACATCAATCGCTCGCAAATAAGAGCATAATAGAGCAGATCCACACAATATAAGTGAAATGAAAAGCAAAATACTGAAACATATGACTACTAAAATATAACATCAATCACTCGCAAATAAGAGCATATTAGAGCAGATCCACACAATATAAGTGAAATGAAGAGCAGAATACTGAAATATATGACTAATCCACTTCGAACAGAATCCGTAATGTGATAATCCAATACTCAAACTCATAACTCTTATGTATACCATAATTAGGTTATGGGGACTCAATAATCTAATTACGCCAACTACTCATATATCAAATAACTAAATCAATGATTATGCGTGGTACAATTCGGCCACACATATCCCAAGCCACCCAATAGGCTACTGGTATAGTATTTCCAAAGAAAAAGGTAGTTGTTATACGGAAATCTGCACCCTATAAGGAAATAAGATATCATCTCAAACACTTGAGCAGTCCAAGTTAGTTGTATTCCGTAATTCCTTTGACTGCCTCAAGAAAGAATCATGAAAGAGTACTTCATGGATTCGCCAACCTCGACTAAAAAATAATGCTGATATCAGTATCTTGGTAACAGATTTCATCCACAAAGAAAGGAGCTTCATTCGAACATAAGCTTGGTTCTCTATCCTAGAAGTACCTAGTGTCATCTCTACTATCTTGGGTGGTTAAGCATTAACTCAGCAGAACAAGGAGTATGATATGTGAATGAACCTCACCATTCTTCAAGGACATAGATATGAGCTTCTTATAACCTCCATTTTCTCAACTTCTATTAAAAAGGGCGGTAGCTTCTCATGAGCAAAATGATGATAGTACCCAATAAATCTCTCCAAGGGACTTGGGCAACATATTCACAGGTCACATGTGAAGAGATCTAATCATATCATATGGCAAAAGCATACTCGAACAAGCACCGGTGATATTGGTGAGTTTCTTCTCATGCCATGAAATTTTGTTCTTTCCTTTCCTCGTGATGGTCAATTTGAGAAATTTCTCATAGCATATTTAAATGCCCTTGAGTCCACTCTCGGAGTTTTATAAACTAAACATAGACCTATAATATAGCTGTATCAATTGACGATCTTCTAGAAGTAATAAGCATCTACAAATCTAAATTGCAAAATAAAAGATCGAGATATCAGTTTTACAATTCCATCGTCAACCAATGGCTAGAGTTGAAGGGAAGTTCCCCTTTCCAAATAAATTAGGCCAATCCTAATCATCCCCATAATGGTATATCTAAAAATTGGAGAATCTATCGTGACAATCTCAAATTTACATAATATTATAAGTGCCTTGATACATGGGATTGAGTCATTGACTTCTGATAGCAAATCCACCTTCCTAATTCTTAAGAGTAGTAATATGCTAAATAACTCAAATGCATCTTCATTGCAATTGATCCACAATATTAGGCATCATCACACAATAATCCTTCAAAACTAAGTAAATCTCCCATATCTGCACCCTTGGAATATTTGTTTGAAAGTTTGCTTAATACATCAAACAAACATCAGTGATAAGTTTTTAATCTAAATCACCGTGCTCAAATTCAGCTTGAAATTCAGTTATCATAAAATTTGAATAAAGATCATCAGCTGAAAACAATATGATAAAATTCAATATTGAGTTCGAGAAATAGAAATGTGGGAGGTTGTGTGCAGAGGTTATTGAAGGGTTTATGGTCTAAGACTCTAAAGACAAACTAGAGAGAGAATGTCCATACAATCCATGTTGCAGCTCTTAGCCATTTTTCTATAGTGCTGAAAGGCAGAAAGTGTTTAGATTTAACTTTATTTGAAGCTGGACTGACTTCGTTATATTACTAAACATCCTGAAAAGGGGTATTTTTCCTTCCAAAAAATTTGAAGTTTGCAGATATAAGTCTTTAAGCGTGTAGGTTCCAAGATTTTGACAACTCGATTAAGCTAATTGATTTTCAATGATTTTAAAAGACCCCTTTAGATTTGTCATTCTTTTAATATTTCCAAGAAAAATCAGATAAGAGTTATTAACATACCCTGAAATTAACTTTTAGTGTTCCTCTATTCTACTACCAAATTCAACTTTTTGAATTGCAATTTATCATGCACTACATCTACTGCAGCAAAAATGCATTTAACATATATGTCAATGCACTACACATCTAAACACATTGTTTGCAATTAAAACTTAGGTGTGATGTGATTACTTGTTGCATTTAATTCGCTTGACTAAGATATCATCAGTAAGTCCAAACGCGTTTCTGAAAATATTCAATAATTCCACACTCACGCTTATGATTTGGCTATCGTTCCATTATAATATTATTGATGTCAAATATATTGGTTATTTTAATGTTCCCCATGGAATCATATAAATGAAATTCAGCCCTTGACTTCAGTTATACAAACAACTGCATGCAAGTTTGTGAGGATCGACATGGAATCCTGAAGAGGAAACTAAGCCCTTTACTGTTTGTTGTATGAAGACATCTAGCACTCTCTTGGTTAAATTTCGTGATTAGAAAGTATATGAGACTGGTTGTCAAAAGGTAGAGGCCTTCAAATACCTCTTATATTGTTTATACTTTATAGCTATAAGAACTAATTCACTAATACAACCTCGACATCTTGTTATTGCATGTTCATGGCCTTATTTGGGGAGGTGGGGGGCAAACTTTTTTACACGACGTACAAGGAAGACTAAAATGCATAGAAAAACACATGCATTTTTTACTTTTCAAAATTGTCAAGTGCTAGAGTAAAAAATATTGAGCCCTTAGTTGTTTTGCTTTTACAAGCTCTCAACATGAATGACTTCTAATATTTTATTGAAAACCTACAGTAGTCGTAATATTTTTTCTTATAGGAAATTGCATCACCACTTTGTTAGTACTGACCTCTCACACACACATAGATGTTTGCAAACAAGTGCAACCTCAAAGAATGAAAAAACACTAGAAATTAGAGGAAGAAGAGAGAATGAATGTAAGCTAAAACACATTTTTATGTCTCATGAGGTCAAAGCATTTCACAAAAAAAATCTTTTAAATCTAGCTTTTCCGAATAAGAAAGAAAGCCAAAAGAAGAGTGAGTAACAAGATATTCAATGTAAGTGAAATAGGGAGAAAGAGCTCTGCTAGGGTTTGATGGTTCTAGAGGGCTCCGAGTAGACTTGCACAAGGAAATTTGGTGGTTTCGAGAAGTAGGCTTGTGATCTTGCAAAGAGAGGAGTTTTGGGCATGCGGGATGGAGAGGGGGAGCATCCACCTCCCTGTGTACGTAACCGCCATGTGGTCAAGGGTGGGAGCTCATATTAAGCTTAGAAGGAGGTGCAGGCAGCCATTGGAACCGCGAGGAAGAAGGTGATGGCTCAAGGACCTAAGGCCAACCCAGTTTGCCTTGAGACTTTGTAGGACAGCCCCGTGTTGGAATGCTTAGAAGGAGGTGCAGGCAGCCATTGGAGCCGCGGGGAAGAAGGTGATGGCTCAATGACCTAAGGCCAACCCAATTTGCCTTGAGACCTTGTAGGACAGCCCTGTGTTGGAATTGGAGATGGACAAGCTTGAAGGTAACATCCATATACTCTTATCCAGGGGATTAATATGTAGAATCTTGGAGGTTCAACTGTCCTTGCAAGATTTGTATGTAAGGGCAAAAAAAAATTGGAAAACCAAAGGGGAGTACGAGATTAGCTCCTGCACTAGGGGATATCTTATTGTTGTTTTTGCAAATGAAGCCAACAGATATAATATATTTTCAAGGGGGTCATATATTTTTTGGAATGTGGATATTTTTATGAAGCATTGGCACGTCAATTTCAAACACTGAAGAAATGCCATCAAGGGCGCCTTTATGGATCCATCTATTAGCCCCATCACCCAAGCAATGGACGGATTATGTCTTTTAATAAATGCTACAAAACTTCTTGGGAAGATTCATGTGTGTCAAAGGCAACTGTTAGGAGGGAGTTGTGAAGTATGTTTGAATGTGTAAAACTAGATTTGTCCCGTCCATTGCCAAAGGGCATAACATTGAAATTGAAATGGTCTAGAATGGACTCAATAAATAGACTAAGTGTGCATCCCATTCAAGTGTAGAGCCTGCCATGAGTACAGGCATTTGGTTAGAGAATTCCCTAAGGCTTCCCAACAAAAAATCTTGAGACAATCGGAGGTGACAAACAAGTCTGACACAGAGGGCTTCCAAAAGCCAAAAAAGAAATATATTGTTAAGACCAAGTGGAGGAAAGTGGAAAGATCCAGCAAGCCGGACGCTTCTCTTGCAAAGGGGATTAAAGGTGTGGGTAAAAAGATTGGTGTAGAATCAAAAGAGGATTTGAGGGCAACTGCTACTGAGGAGGAGTTGATGGCAAACTATGTTTTCAAGGAGAATATTAAAGGGATCTTAGAATAGCCACGTATGGGTTAAGTACACTAAAGAGGTTGATATGAAGGTAGTCAGGGCCCGCCTTTAGAGGTGTATGGCATTGATACTCTAGGCAAGAAGGTTATTCGTGGAGAGAACGTAGAAAGCGGTACTTTGACAAAAGGGACCATTGCTCATTCCATCAAGGAAAAGAAAACAAATACAAGACAAGACAAACGAGGAAGGGATAATTTGAATATCAACATTCAAAATGAGACAATGGCAGAAGTGGCAAATTGATCACAACCTCTGCTAAGAGAAGTGCTAGATAAAAGCAAAAAATGTAAATCAAATCAATGAGGATTATTTCTTGGAACATTAGGGAAACAAATGCCCCGTCCAAGAGAAGAGTGTTAAAAGGTGTTATTAGTCATGAAAACATAGATGTTTTTGTTGCAAGAGACCAAATTAAATAGTAACCAGTTGGAAAGATTCGACAAGACCATATGGGGCAAGAACATTAGTAAGGCAGTGGATTCAAAAGGCTAGTCTAGAGAGCTTGCAATCTTCTAGAATCCCGATGTGGTTTCTTGTGAAAGATTTAGGCAAGCAAGGGACTTGATTACATGTGACATCCAGGTTCTTAAATCTAACCTTAGTTTTGTCATTGTGCTTACACATTTCTAGGGTCCCCGAGAACTCAATCTCAGAGAGGAATGCTTGAACTATTTTCGAGAGAATTGAAAGAGGCACTCTGGGAAATAGCTAGTGGGGAAAGAATTTATAATGCTTTTGAAGGCTTCAAACAAACATGGGGGTTGGTCGGTTCATCAGCTTGACTTGGAGCCTCTCCAAAACTTTGTATATAATATGCAATTCTAGGATAGCAAACCTGAATATGGTAACTTTACTTGGGGCAATAGGCAAAAAGGTGAGGAGTTTATTGTGGAACGGTAGGATACATTCTTGGGCTCCAAGTTGTGGTTAGATCATAATTTTGTTATGAAGTCTAAGGTTATGCAAGGTGGGGGGTTGAATCATTCGCCGCTGAGACTTCTCATCAAGGAGGACTCTCTACCCAAGAATCGCCCCTTTACGTTTGAGAAGATGTGAATGGAATAGAAAGGCCTTTAAAAACATCTTTGCCAATAAGAAACATTAAGGAAAGGGTCACAAGGATATAGGATGACATCTAATGTCATGATCTAGATGAGGGAAGGATGGTGGAAGAGGAAAAGGCTATGTCTCGCCTTAAAAATCTATAACACAAAGAAGAAATCTTTTGGAGGTAGAGGTTAGTGGAAGGAGATAGGAACACAAAGTTTATCCACCGCTTTACTATTTAAGATCATCAGGCTAGAAACCCAAGATGGTCGAGTTCTGAATAGTTATAAGGAGATTGAGACAGATGTTTCCTTTTTGGAAGATGTGTTTGCAAAAGATACAATAGATAGGGAGGAAGCACAAGAGATCCCGCTCTTCAAAATTTTATACCTTATGTCAAAGACAATTCAGCCCAAACCAGTCCTATCGAGGAAGAAGAAAAGAAAGTTGTGCTTGAAATGCATGGAGATCAGGATCCGAGCCCGAATAGCTTCCCTACTTTTTTCTTTAAAAAGTTTTGGGAGCTGTTAAGAAAAGAGGTCATTGAGGTTGTAGAGAAATCAAAGTATTCTTGGAAGATCCTTAAGTCTATCAATGTTACTTTCATTGCTCTTATTCTGAAGGTCTTTATAAGGCTATGTCTTTAGATAATTTTTGGCCTATTTCCTTGTGTAATACTTTGTATAAGATTATTGCTAAGGTTATGAAAAATAGGCTCGATCATGTTCTTCCTTATATCAACTCTAAAGAACATGGAAGGCTTTTGAAGCGAAGGCAAATAGTAGATGAACCTTTGTTTTTAATGAGATAATGCACTTCTTGAAGAGTAGCAAAAGGAAAAGCTTTCTTTTCAAGCTTGACATCTCCAAGGCTAATGACAAGGTTTGTTGAGACTTTCTTGGGTCCTTGAAAAGTTTGGGTTTTCAGAGCATTGGAGGGAATGGGTTGAGGCAAGTTTCTCTATGCCAAAATTCATTATCCTCCTCAACGACTCCCCTATAGGGTATTTAAGTCCAGGGCTTAGACAGGGAGATCCCATGTCTCTATATCTTTATATTAATGTTGTTGAGTTGGGAAGAGCAATTACGAAGGCAAGGGAGAAGCAAAGAGTGAAGAGAATCAAAATCTCAAGTGATAGTGAAGTGGTTACCCACTTGCAATTTGTGGACGATACTATGTTAACTATGGAGACTATCCTTAAGAAATGCACAACTTTAAAGGATATTCTTCATAACTACGAGATGGCCTGAAGCCAACAAATTAAGAAAAATAAATCCAAAGTCTTTTTTTTTTTTAAATGAGGGAAAACGAGTAGTCATACTCTTCCAAAATTCTATGGTTTGAGGTAGCTCATATGCTTGACTCCTATCTTGAAATACTTCTCTTTGTTGAAATGTGAAATTTAATGTGGTACGACCTTATAAATGGAATTAGGAATAAGTTGAGCAGCTGGAAGCTGTTGAAATGGCTTTCTTCGACTAGGAGGACTACCATGATCAAAGAGGTTATCCAAGCTATACCCACCTATTGATTCTCAGTTGTGCAGACCCCAAAGAAGGTTCATTTCGAGATTAATACAACCATGTGTATCTTCTTGTGGCAAGGTTTAGATGAGCAAAAGCAGTTTTCTCTTGTGCCCTGGAAGAGGGTTGATCTTCCAAAAGAATTAGGGGGAACTGGCATCAAAGATAATGAAAGGGCCCTTAGTTCCAAGTGGGTCTAGAGATTCTAATGGGAGCAAATCTATATGGAGTATCTTGATTCATAAAAAAAAGCCTAGACAATAAAGAGGCAGAAAGGTTTGTAAACACTATGACACTGCCTAAAGGCTCCACCATGTGGAACAATGTTTCTCAAACTAGATGTCTTATTCAAATGGCTCCCTTTTGAAAATTTGGGAAGGGGAAAAGCCAACTTTTGGGAGGATGCTTGGATTTAGAAGGCACCCATCGCATGGCATACAAATTTAAGGGAAGGTCAGGAGGTGACCTCTCATGTTTGGGGCAAGAAAGTAAAGAATTATTGGATCACAAGGAATGAGGGATTTTGGAAAGTAAAAACTTGGAAAGATGTTGGTTGTTTCTCGAATAGAATTACTCCGCCACTGAATAGCCTAAAAATGTCCCTTTGAAATTTCAAAGCGCCTTGGAGTGAGCAACCAGATACCCTTCAATAGAATTTGAAGGGTAACGGGGGATATTCAGTGCGGAAGGATGTAAAATTTTGGCATAATTAGCCCCTTTTGGGGTTAGGTTAGAGATTTGGCAACAAAATTGTAACTCTCATGCGTGGCCGGTAGCAAAAGTCTTCCTCTGAGTGGCAGTGTAGGGGATGATTCTCATAGGCGATCTATTAAGGAAAAGAAGCGTTATACGACCCCACAAATGCAAGCTCTACTTAGCTAAGAAAAAGATGGTTGATCACATTCTCCTTAGTTACACTTTTGCAAATGAGATGCAGACAGGTTTAATTAACTCTTTTGGGGTGAAATGGACCTTACCCATGAACCTTGAGGACTATACTAACAATTGACATTTTATGCCTAGAAAAATTTGGCATGAGAGACAAAGAAATAGGTGGAGAAAGTACTTAAGGAGGTGGAAAGATCTTTGAACGAAGCGATGGAAACAAGGAGGCTTAAGGAGGAGGTCATGAACCTCAAAGAAGGTGATATTGTTGTATGGGGACAACCAACTAACGAGAGTGACAAACCTTCTTTGATTAGGGTTTCTAAGAAGAGATCTTTGTTGAGGTGGGCTGCTCTGAGGTGGGCTGCTCTAAAGGATGGGTGGTGCAAGATTAATTTTGATGGGGTGTCCAAGGTTAACCCTAGGCCCGCAACTGTTGGGTGTGTTATTTGTAACTCAGATGGGAGTGTGTTGGGGTTTGAGGCAGTTTTTATTGGCATAAATTCAAATAATATTGTTAAGGCTGATAGTCTTGTGACGAGACTCAAGCTGGGGATTGAGTTGGGCATTAGGAGAATTTTTGGGAAGGTGATTCTAAAATCTAATTGAAGCAATGCAGCATGGTGGTTATGATCATTAGAGAATCAAGAGCATGATTGAGAAGGTTGTGGACCTCCAAAACTACTTCAATGAGTTTGACTTCGTCCACTGCTACAAGGGAACAAGGTAGTAGATTGGTTAGCAAATCACAGTGTTGTCTCAAGGGAAAGTCTTTAAAAGAGGTCAAGATGAGACCCATAAGATTAAGGAGCTCAAGAATATGGTGGATAGAGAAAAGGGCAATTTTCTGTGCAATAATCCTGAGGTCAATGAAAATAATTATTTTAAGGAATTTTCGAAGTCAAGTTAAGAAGAGAATGAAGTCGAGCTTCCTTGCTGCCAAAGTTTTTACATTGATGGAAATAATCATGTTATTTTCAAGGTTTTGGTCGTCATACTCTCTAATAAATTAATTATTGTAATGGGAATAGCCTTAAATTTTAATGATTGGAAAAATGTTATTAAAATAGTTTTTATGGACAATCAGCAAAATAGACAATGTTGTGAGAAATGGAGTTGGGTTGGGCGTAATAAGTGAAGTGAACTTGGCTGCGTCGATGATGATTTATTGGCTTTGTTTGGGAATGGTGCCTTTATTACTTTCATTTCCTTCAATTCCTCGTTTGATGTCAAAGACGGTTTCCTCTAATTGATGGTCTGGACATGCCTGCAGTGTCATTAATAGTCATTGCTGGACTGAGTTTCCAGTTTCATGTTGCTTCTTTATTTTGCCCACCTTGTCCATGCCTCTATCTCCTCCTTCCTCTTTGGATTTTCCTCCTCTTCAGGAGTGTTCTTTTTCCTCTAAGATTGATGCAAAGGCCGAGTTTTGAGTAGTTCTGCAGGCAAGAGAGTCTGGAGATGTGCGTGCCCTTGAGAGGAGGTGTTGTTTTTTTATTGCTCTTCTTTGTTTATCTGTGCAGTTGGATTTCTGGCGAGCAGATCAGAAGGAAGTTTCGTAGGGTGAAGGATGGGATTATACACAGCAATAGGAAGAGGGTGGTCGGTACATAGGATGTTTTCCTTGAAGAAACTGGTGGCTCTGATTCTAAGAATAAGAGGAAGAATGATGAGGGTGCGGGAGCTACCCAGAAGATGAAGGAGCTCATCTTTCAGCGTATAAGTGACAAGTTGTGGGAGATATCAAAGAATATTGAGGAAGAGGAGTCATATGTATGCATGTTGATCTCTAACTCGATTAGGGAACTGGCCTTTAGCACCTCCCCGGTTTGATGAGGAGGGCATTCAAACCATTGAGCTTGCAAAAATTAAAATGCATGATGCTAGGGATCCACTAAAGATGGAGATTATTGGACTGGAGGACACTTACAATCTCCTCCACAATGAGTATATTGGGACAGATTTTTAATTATATACTTTGTTTTGGTTGTAGGACTTTTTGAATTCTCTCTATTGTAACAATGAGGTTAGAGACTTAGACGTGGCTTTGGGGGTTTTATTTTGGGGTGCTTGATTTAGTTATCATAATCCTTGGAATTCATATTCCGATTCCCTGGGTGGTGTCATGTTATGTCTTCTTGTATTGGGATTTTTCCCTTTTTGATTTAATAAATTTACCATTATTAATAAAGGAGATGATCACACATAATAGTAGGACATTCAACTACGATGGTTTAGGAAGGCAATAACTGGCATTATCGCTATTTTTTTATAGTAAATGCACTTCAAATTCCAAAAATGTTAAATTGAATATCACAAAAGAAATTTGAGGAAACTGACCTCTGGATTCAAATCGTTGACCTTCTCAATAGCAGCTTCAATATTGCCATGTTGGATGGCTGTGCGCACTGCTACTCGATCTGTTGTCGTTCCAAGATCCATATCTGCTGTTTCTAGCTAAGAAAACCATTAACGGTTTTTACTCTAAACCCGCAGAGAAGAAGAAAAACAATTAGATGACCATGAGCATTGCTTATTCTTTCTGGAACTGCTCAACAAAAATGTCTTGTGCAAAAGTAACCCTTACATTAACAATGGCCTAATCATAAAAGACCAACTAAATAAGGTTCCACAGCACCAAAACTTTAATAAGACTTTAAACAAAAACTCGGCATATAATATTTTGATCAAAACAACACAGCAAATTCAAAAAATTGAATAACAGTATATTAGACTAACTAATTAAAACAAGTCAAGCTGGATGAAAACATAAAAGATACGCTTTGTGCCTGATTCAAACTGAAACTTTTTAGCTGCATCAACATAGCCTTCTGTGACAAGGAAATTCATTATGAGTTTATTCATATCTTCTTTTCTTATCTTTACATCACTGAGCCTCTTTTGCCATTCATCTTTTGTTATCAACTTCCTCGAAGAAGACTGCATCAAGAATTAGCAGATTAGGATCCACATCAAAAATTAACTGAAATTAAATCCAAAGAACAAGAACTAGCAGATTAGAATCCAGGTCGAAAACTAACCGAAATTAAATCCAAAGAACAAGAACAAGACCCTTTCATAGGAGAAACAAAATTCTTTTTATAAACAAATTAGGCACCCCGTAAATGGACTATCAGGAATCAGGAAGCAATGACCTTGAGAAGATGATCTTGAGCAGACGTCTACCTTAGAATATTCTAATCTGTCCCAAGATATTATCATTCTGAACTCTGATAGGACCCTAAAAAATAATCCAGGCACTGCAGGTAAAGTAGGAGTCCTCACGGACATGAAACACAATGTAGCCTTTTGCTTACTATATAGATCTTAGACAAACAACTAGTGACTGTGTAGGCCTTATTTATGGGAATGAAGCTCAATAAAAGAATAAAGATTAGAAATTTTCTGATAGAGGGGGGCACACTATTGATGATATATTGGATTCGATGCAAGTGAAAAAATATAAATTGAATAACATAAGACCATGTGAAGGAATCAAAACCCTTTATAGAGCACTGCGATGTTATAGGAGGAATGCATAAGTTGACTTATTGATTGACCAACAAATGGATACCCTTTTTCTTAATCCAAATCAGAACAAAGGAATACACTGAGGAGATGAAAGGAACAGATTTGCTTGTGCTGAAGTGAGTCCTCAACATTGTCAATCCATTCATTCAGTTAGAATTAAAAAACAATAGATACTCCCTATTCGCCCAACCCCTGGTTGATGGGTGGTCCATTTTTGGAAAGACGGTGGATCTGAGATCCTTACATGAGAAAGATTTGGGATATTTATTGCATATTATTACTAGACACTACGTAGGCATTACCATGTAAAGGCTGAAAAGCGTGTATCTCTGACACCAGAATGTCATTCCTTCTTGTTAGCAGTTATCAATGGAAATGATAGCAATCATTGGAGCAAGAGGATGGGAAATACCTTACTTCAAAAAGGAAATAGATTAAGCAATCGAATGGCCATTCTATCCCTGTTTCTGTAAACATAAAAATCTGAAATTCCAAAAAGTCACTCTAAGGAAAAAGAATAGTGCACTGAATTTAGAAGCATTCTAGAAGAAATGGGTTTCTTCTAAAATCATTAGAATACCTAAGTAGTTGTTAAGGCAAAGCAAAGCATGTCATGAAATCCATTGAAGATCTACAAGTAAAGTTGGACGGCATAAAGAACAAAGTGGGGGCAGGTAATGCTTAAGCAGAGAAGCTCCAGGCATGGGTAGCTACTAGCAACTACGAGACTATGGGCAATGCCACCACAAAATATCTTTGACTCGAAGTAATTGAGACAGAACTGGATATTTTTCATCGTGATTCCAACAAGTTCATTAATAGAATGCCCAAGTCAGGAGCATGCTTGTCACTTTTCTCATTGATGATATCTGTGTTATGACCCAGCCAAAAATATTATAATTTTAGAGGTCATAAACTGCCGATTTATATATCATATAAGTAGCTACAGTCAATTGTTTTAGATTCACTGTGATGGTTTTTCTTAATACCCAGTGATTTCAAAGCGGATGCATGGTTACAGATAAATCCAATATGATTCAAAATAGTTTTTAAATATCACAATTAACAGAAAATTTTAACCAAATATTAATAGCTACAGTCAGTAGTTTTAGATTCACTGTGATAGTTTTTCTCAAGACCCTGAGATTTTAAAGCAGATACATGAGTACAGATGAATCCAATATGATTCAACATAGTTATTAACTATCACAATTGATAGAAACTTCTAAACCAAATATTAGCAAATACTAAGTTATGCACGATATGGATAAACTAAAATCAAATGATGTGTGTACCCTAAATAAGGCTATTGATCAAAGACAAACCAGGAAATGACAAGCAACCACACAAATGTTAGTAAATACATAGCCTTATTAAAAAAAAACTTTTTACTATAAAGAAGATCATTGTGCCATATACTCGCTGATAGAATTCCCTTCAAATCCAATATAAATTAAATCGATTAACTAATAGTTTAGTAAATTTTGTGCCATATACCCATAACTGGAAGTTCTCATCTATAAGGTGGATTACCACACTCGCTGCTGACCCACAAAAAACATCAAATGAAAGCGTAGAATCACAACAATGGACGAATAATGATGTTAGTGACTCCAATAAAAGGATATTCCCATATCAACAATCTACTCTCTTCACTTTGTGATAAGTATGGCTTCTATGCTCCAGAAAGCCAATGATCTAAGCAGCATAAATACCTTGGAAATGGATCTGCACCTTCCAAGGCCGTTTGCATCTTTTTGGGACTTCGCAAGCCTTTTGCGCACCTAACGAAAAATCCTTTGTTGCAAAGCTTTTCCTTTGTTACAAAGCTCACTTCTTCCTTGCAAAGCAATTCCTTTGCAAAGCTCATTTCTTTCTTGTGAAGCAACTAGCAAGCCCTGTGCAAAGCTCATTTCTTTGTTGTGAAGCAAGTCCTCCTTTACAAAGCTCAAATCTTCATTGTAAAGCAAGTCCTCCTTTGCGAAGCTCATTTCTTCGTAGCGAAGCACATCTCTTCTTTGCGGAGCTCCTCTGTTTTGCAAACCTCATACTTTGCAAGTTTGCACCATGACAAATCACTTCATTGTGATGATCCTTGTTTCGCACCCCCAACAAAACAACACTAATCTCTTCACTTCTATGAGGGGGCCAAATTTTGACCATCATACTTTGCGTGCCGTTCAGCATAACCATCAGAAAGCAAAGAGTTACATGTGGAAGCTCAACTGTTTCAACTTCCATAACAGTTCTTTAAGCCTTCACGGCTTTGAAATATTGTGTATACAGACATATATCTCCCTCGAGTGTATGCTATGTACAAAAACGCCAGATTAATAAAACTCTGTTTCAGTTCTATTATTTTCTCTAGTCTGTATATTGTTTCACATTGCTTCCACACATTCATATAACACATCTAAATCCTCCTCAAGTACCTCCTGTGATTCGGATCAGCCACAGTCTAGTGGTAAGGCAAAGCAACTTCCATGATGAAGGCTCTGGTTCAAACCCTGTTGGGCATGCTCCCCGAGTAAATCAGCTGTGAATGCTGACCAGCAGATGAAGCAGGTCCCCCTAGGATGCAGCATCCAAGCCAAATTGTTTTCCAACTTTGACATGCACTTCCCCTATGCCTTGGTCCTTTAGACAGCAGGTTCAAAGAGTTCGATTGAAAAAAAATGTTTGGCTTGCATGGCTTTTCTCTTCTGTAGAAACCCTAGACTTTGAAAGTCTCAAAAAGGGGATTTCAAAACAAATCATTGCATTGCTGCTCTTGCAATAAAGCAAGCCCCTCTTGTGTGGCTAAAAATTAATAAACACTGTCATGCTATTACCGACTTAGTTTAGCCAAGAAAAGATTGGTCAAACAAATTTCCTTGACACTGCTATACCGTGCAAATTTTGAGGAAGTCATTTTCCGGGTCTCGAGTGCAGTAAACGAATCTATGTGTTTTCTGTGACCCAGATGCAAGGATTTGGGGATTTAGCCCAGATTCTCATATTTCAAATTCACAAATTTGTATGAAAACATGGACACTTATACTAGCAAAGGGCATTGAAAACAAGCACGACGAAAGGAAAGATAAATAGAATCAGAAAAATGTTGATGGAAATCACAATTTAAATGAAATTTCAAGTGGATGATTCCATACTTACCAACTATACCCAACAGAGTCCACTAACCATTAAGTTATTCTGCATGGAAACTTGGAAGCTCAGAAGTTCAAAGAGCCTTCATAACAAACCACAAAGAACCTACCAGGTTGAAATCCCTCTCACCGCAGTAAGCCAGCCCATAACTCAACTATAGGGGCTATGTCGCAGGGCTGTGGTGTAAACAGTGTAATGCTCGATGGGTGCATACCACAATGACTGTTTACAAATCTACCAGGTTCAAGCTTATCCCACGTTACATTAAAGGAGACCCCTAACATCAACCAAGATTTACCAAACAAAAAAGAACATGCCCAAAAAAAATGGGATTGACATTTTCTTGTGAAATTTCAAACTAAAATAAAAATCACGGGCAAATTGAGATTGACAAATTGTTGTGAAATTTCAAACGGGTGTATGCAGAAATGCAAAACGAATCCATGCCTACCAGCTGCCTAATACTACCTAATCGCCGTTCATTTATTCTGTAACAAAATTTGCAAAGATCCCTGATAATAAACCAAAAAGGATGAAAGTTGAATAAAAAACAGCAAAAAAATGAATAACGGGTGGTACTGCAAGATAATCTACCTCTCCTTTGCGCATGTTGAATGACAGATATCGGTGCCCAACCTTTATCACTGTAAAATCAACCAAATCCTATAAACCTTTACAGCAAATAGAACCCATCAACCATTATTTATCCTTGTAGGCTGTGCACCCACGAGATTAAAGGGCATTGGTAACAGTACCCAATTGAATGAAAGTTAAAAAGTTTGACAACAGAAACATGTTAACGGATTTTTTTATTATTTTATTTAAATATCGCTCCGATAATTAACCCACCTCAATAGTACAGATGAAAGTGATTGATGTTTGGGTGAAATTCTTGACGTATCGGATTGAATAAAAAAAATTAAAAAATAATAATAAAACGCGAAGGCGACGCTTCCGTGTTCTGCGTAAGTAATGAATCGCCCCTTTCAAAACCAAAATCCAAATTTATTCCTCTTTATGTGATCAATATTTATGAAGTTTCATCTATTTTTTTATTAACTGTTTTATTTTATATATTAATATAGGCACTTCTCAATCAAAAAGATGAACTTCTCTCATTGTATCAAAAAGATTCAATTCTTCTAAATTAAATCTAAAATTTAATATAATAAAATTAAAAATATAATTATTATTGTATTAATGTAAAAGACATGTTAATAATAAAGAATATTTAGATTATTAATTAATTTTTAAAAAAATTAAAAAGAATATTATAAATAAAATGATTAGATTTAAAGTTATAGACATTTAATTATAGTTATGATTAGTTATTTGTTATAGTAATAATTATCGATGTCATTTAAATTTTTATTGACATGTTTTCTTTTATGTTGGGTTCCATATTATCTTCCATTGCTTTGTGTTTTCTTTACAACTTTATTTTTTGTTCACTTTGAATTAATGATGATACCACCATTCAATACATAACACTTGAAAACCTATAGATCGATTATTTTTGTTATCCTCAGTATGACCTTAAAATGTCTATTACATTGTTTTGGGGATTTTCTCTCTCTAGAATCAACCAATTTGATTATGCTCGTGCCCAAGATCAACTCTAATATATTGGTCAATCTATTATGTGGGTCCCTTGATCCTTCTTCCTAAATTTTTTGGTTTATCATGTCATGTTTATCGGCTTTCATGCCTTTTATGTGTTGTTTGGCACACCAATTAGGTTTTAATTTAAATGTAACAAATCTATAAGTACATAGGCATGTTAATACTTAATGGGGACAAGATTTGAATTAAGAAGTCGTCTATTAAAGCCTAAGAGTATAATTGCATTTTTATAGCAGCACCTCTATGCTAAACGTTGAATTGAAGAAGTGAAAGAGCATATATAATCTACTAATTCCTTACATCCTATTGATAAGGATAAGGGCCAAGATAATCATATTGCATTGGATTGTGTTTACACTGCATGATTATTTATTACTGATTTGTTCAAGAATATGTGTATGTCTGAGACAGGGCTCCTGCAATGTCTCTTACAGTCAATTAGGGTTTGGAGGAAGGAGAAGCAATTCTAGGATATTTGTAATGTTATTCAACAATTTGAGAGAGGTTTTTTATCAATAGGAATGGATGAATGTGATCATAAAAATTTAGTAGAATCTAACACCTTGGACCGAGATCGAACTCAATGACCAAAAATCGAATCTTAACCAACCTATATCAGCCAACGATACTGCTTATTACCAGTATTGAACCAATAATACCAGGGTTGACCAATATTGGCCCAACGATACCAATCATGACCAGTATTGGCCCAATGATCTTGGTCAAATTTTACATTTTCTATGAGTGGCATAATATTTTTAAGTTTGCTCTGGGACAACATTTGGACCTATTTTCAACTTCTTACAGGGACAAGTAAGTCACAATTCATGTATTTTTCTACAAACTCTGCTTGATAGATTCTTAGCATATTAAAACCATGTTTCTACACATTTCAAATATGTTTTGTTGTTATATTGTTGTATTTAAATTAGATTTGTCTTGTGCAACCTATTATTGATGATTAGTGTAGTGTCCTTAACATAAACCACTTTTCATCAAAACATTTTGGGTGACCTGGTGCCCTTTTAGACCCATTAGTATAATATTGTGTTGATATTATATATTAGATATCATTTTACTTAAAGTTTCATAAACCCTTGCCTCATCGTTTCATCTTATTTATTAGTGTATATTATGACATACACTTTTGTATAGTCTAAAATGCACTTGTATTAGTATTCTTTATGTATAAGCATATGTTAATGTACACATTGTTATCCATAACTTATTTACAATGACTTGTTTACTGGTACAAATATTTTAACTACATTTATTTTCAATTTGACACATACCATATTAATTAATAATTTTATTACCTTCTTAGAAAATATTGTTGATTGATGATAAATGGCCTCAATCTAGTTGCACCACTCTGTTAGGCTTGAAAAACTCTTTCTGAGAAAACAAACATGCTCCAAACGCCATCATATGCCCAAGATATTAAGATTATTTGATTGACTTCTCTAAGTAAAAATAAAAAACTTCAAAACAATGGTAAAATGGAGGTCAAAGTTAAAGTCAAAATTATCATGCGACAATCAAATGGATGTCCAATTTAAGATGGCTATTAATTATTAATAACACATATCGATGTAATGAGTTATTGTCAATAAGAATATCTTTAGTAGTTATCCTCAAAATAGGCTTTGACTATTTTTAGCAAATTGTATGTCCAAATATGCACTGACATCCCTCCTTAAGATGTATTTGGTAAAGGAGTGGATGAAATAAGTTATGCTAGCCTAAGTAAGATTGACAAAAGAAAGGTGTTGTGCACATTAACACACTCCCTCCTTCAAAACAACTTAAAGACAGCGAGCAAGTGAGGCAAAACCTCATACAAAGGTTTTGACAACTAGGCCATGTTAGTTATTGTTTTGACCTTAATTTGGTAAGATTAATCTAATTAAGGTATAATTTTGAAATAGATTTTAAATTAATATATAAAGCATTTAAGCATACATCTGAATGTAAATGATTAACAATTGATTCTTCTAATTTGATAAAGGCATATGTTAAATATGGAAAGTACTAAAGAGATCACGATACTTAGCTTTTCTAGTTGATTGCTTGAGTGTGACTATGTTATGGAAGTAGAAATCAAGGATAAGCATGCCTATGGTTCACTTGGTTTAGGAACTGATCTATTATCTACATTAGGTCGGTTCTATAAAATCTAATGAATATTGCAAGTCAATACTATTATTCTCAAAATTTATTATGTCCAATTTTCCCTAAACCTAGTAACAACATAAAAAAATCGAGTCAAATTTTGAGTTAAGTTAATTTTAAAACTATTGGTTTATTTAAGTGAAATTTAACTATGTCTAAATTTGGTGTGTTTTCATAATGTGCACATTTAGGAGGTTCAGCTTGCCTAACATTCCAGACGCATGATGTCATATCCCAATTTTTCTCTAAGCTAGATAACTTGTTTAATCTATGGAGTACTATGGTTGATTAGTTGATTAACTAATATTTTTCTAAGCTAGATGACATATGTTGATTATGAGATAGTTTGTGTTGCTTAAATGACATGATTAGATGCTATGAGTTAGTGGTACTTTTATATTATGTACTTTGTGATCATGTTTGATTATTATACAATATTATTTTGGATATAATGATGTTTTAGGCTAACTACCTTCATTGCCATGAGGTGGATGTAGAATAAAGACTTCCCTCAGATCATGACAAAGGGAGAGTATCATTAGAGAGGGTGGTTAGATGAAGACATTGGGGGTCAATAGAGAATGAATCCAAAAACCCTTGCACACACCAATTAGCATATCATGTTTCATAATTATTGATATGGATAGTGTAGAATGTTTTGTGTACTTTTCATTTAGATGATTGTTAGTATGTTTTATGGTAAAATCTTAATTGTTGATTATGATCATGTTGATTGTTTGATTGATTTCACTCTTTTTGTTATCTTACGTAGCTCATCTTGTTTGGCCAAACAAAAGAATGTATTTGCATTTACTTATATCATTGCCTTATTATGTTTTGTTGAATAGTATAATATTATGATGTTGTGACTGATTCCATAATCGTTACTTGCATTATAAGATTTATATAATAATAATTAAATATTATTATTATGATAATTACATTTTAATGTCGAAAGATAATAACATTATTTTTAAGGAGATTATATTGGACTAACTATTTGTTTTAAGTATTTATAATCGTATATATAAATGGATATATTAATGTTAATTAGTCAATAATTTTAGAAATCATTGTAATTATTATATATGTTAGTAGATATTATTTAACGTAAATTATAAGTCTTGTATGCATAGTTACATTGCCAAAGTTATATGATTTTATTGTGTTAGTCATTGCATGGAAAATACATTAGTCCACGACTAGTTGGTAGACTTGCATGGACTATAACATAAGTAATGTGACTTATGTGATTGATATAGTCGACGATGGTTTGTTTAAATCCTTGTCATGTGGATTTGATAAAGGAATAAAATATGATTTATTAGGGATTATTAGAAGCATCAAGAATGATTACAAAACTAATTATTCGTTGACTTCAGTTAAGCAATGTTTTGGGAGGAAATTATGGGTTTTGTTGTGTTTACATGGAGGTGGACTGGAAGTTAGTTAAGCTATCTGAGCATGCATAATTTTGAATGAGTTTAATCGGCCTCCATAGAACCCTATATCCAACCCAGGGCAACTTAGGAAGGTTGGGAATCGAACAATAGGTCTTGGCCATGATATAAATAGACTCTTAAAACTCTATCCTATCCTTCCTTAGCAATTTGAATTCATTGTTCAAAATGGGATTTTACTCTATTGGATATATATACAATTCGATTGAGTTATTTATCTTGAACTAGGTTATTATATGTTCCTTGGGGTATTTTTAAAAAACAGACTCAATTGTGTATATCTATAAAATAATTAATGTGTTAACCAATTTGTTCTTTTGGGGTTAAGAATATGAATTTTTCAGTGATATATATGTGTGTGTGTGTGTGTGTGTGTGAGAGAGAGAGAGAGAGAGAGAGAGAGAGTGTGTAAGTAAACAACTATATATATTTAAGTTTGACAGTTGTATGTGTGTGTGTGTGTGTGTGTGTGTGTGTGTGTGTGTGTGTGAGTGAGTGAGTATATATACAAATCCTATAATCAACTGTTTATATTTAAGTTTGACAGTTGTTTATATATATATATGAGTATATATGCAAACCCCATAATCAATTGTATATATTTAAGTTTGACAGTTATATATATATATATATATATACACTAATTCTATATATATAAAGTTACTACATATATACTTTGTATATAAATATCAATTTTATCTGTACAGAGTTAGTATATATACTACCTTTGTATATATATTAATTACGTATATATAAAATTAGTATATATACACATATATTATGTATATTAACTTTATATATATATATAATTAATATATATTATATATATTAATTATCTATGTATAAAATTAATATACCGATTTTGTATATTTATGATCAATATATTCTATATATACAAAATTAATATATATATTAACTCTGTAGATACAAAGTTAGTATATTCTATATATAATTAGTATATATTAATTCAATGCATAAAATATATTCTCTATATATGTAAATACAAAATTGGTATATATACACTAATTCTATATATACATAGTTATTATATATTAGTTAAGGTTAATATATTATATAATTAGTGTATATATATACACACACACTAACTCTATAATATATAAAGTTAGTATATGTATATATTAACTTTTTATATATAAATTATGTATATATATACAAAGTCTATGGATATAGTTAGTCTATATACTAACTCTGTTTATATATACAAAATTAGTATATATAACATATACTAACTCTCTCTATATAAAAGTAGTATATACAAAGTTATCTAACATTGTGTAACTCTATATATAAAATTAGAGTTACAAACTCTATATATTCAAAGTTAATATATATATACTAACTCTGTATATATTAACATACATAATTTATATATTAACAAAAGTTTATATATATATATACACACACACACACAAACTTTTATATATATTAATATAAATTAGTACATATATTAATAGAAGTTAATGTATATACTAATTCTATATGGTTAGTATATATACTAATTTTATATACAAATTTACTAACTCTGTATATACAAAGTTAATATATACTAATTTTGTATGTATATAGTCAGTATAACTCTATATATAGAGAGTTATTAATTTTGTATATACTAGCTAACTCTGTATATATAGAGTTATGTATATATTAACTCTTTGTATATATTAATTCTATATATAAAATTATTAACTTTGTATATACATAATTATTAATTGTATATATAGAGTTATTAACTTTATATATACTAGTTAATTATGTAAATATAGAGTTACTAACTTTATATATACTAACTAATTTTATATATACTGAGCAAAAAAAATATTCTGAGCAAAAATATTCTTTGTACTTGGCTCAACAAAAAAGGTAAAAGGATACTTTGTCCCAAGAATTTCAGTCTCAAATCCCTAAAGTTCCTCATGTTGAAGTTGCTTATCAACCTAATACATATGACAGAGCCACTTGGCGAAAAAAATGTATTCATCAACTTCAGATATTCTTAGCTAAATCTCAGACTGAATTACAAGTTCTTATGAAAGAAGTTCTTGTCAATGAACATGAACAACTCTTTGAAGAAGAATTGCTCCAAGTAACTAAAGAGATAGCATCTCATTTTATAGAGGGGGAAACCTCTCATGAAAATTCAAAGATATATCAGATATCATTATATACTACTAATAATCCAGTATGTAAAATTCAGAGCAAATAGGATGGTTTTAAACCATATAGCTTAGATGTCTTGCTTGACACAGGTGCTGATATTTCTCTTGCTAAATATCATTCTATTCATGTTGATATGTGGAAAGCTGATTTTCATAAGTTGACTTTCAATATATACACTGTAGTCTCAAATTATCTGTAGTTATTCCTATTATGATTGGTGACTCTATCTATCATTTTAAGACAGTACAACATGAAATGCCTATGTATAACATGATTATTGGTTCAAATAACTTGTCTACTTTCTATCCTATTACAATTTAACCACATGAAATAATTCTTGTAGAGAAATATTCTTTATACAAGAAATCTAGGTATGAATGTAGAATTCTTATGAAAGAAAAGCCAAAGAAACCAATTGATACTAGATGGATACAATAAAAGGTAAATCATTGTCATGCCAGCATTGAACTAATAATTAAAAAACTTAAAAAGGATTGTTGCTCTGAAAATCTTTTAGCATTAAAAAATTAAAAAAATACATGAATGTAGAATTGAACTAAAAATGATAAATGATAAGAATGGCAAAGAAATAAAATCCAAGTTCAAGGCACATCATTCAGGAATGTCTCCTTCTCTTAGAGAAGAATGTTTTCAAGAAACAAAGCAATTAAAGGAACAAGAATTGATAAGAGACTCTAATAGCCCTTGGGTTTGTGAAGCCTTTTATGTGAATAAGAGATCAGAAAGATAACGAGAAAGAAAAGGTTAGTCATAAATTATGTTCCTCGTAATAAATATGTATTACATGTTCAACATCTAATTGTTTCAAAAGATGAAGTCTTATAGAGAATAAGAGGAAGTAAAGTCTACAACAAGTTTGATTTAAAATCAAGATTTTGGCTGATACAGGTAGCAGAGTAAGATAGATATAAGACTGCATTTGTCACTCCATTTGGACAATATGAATGGAATGTCTTACTCTTATTGAAAATATTATCATTGATGTCAAAGGTCTAGCATTATTGGTGATAAAGGCCCCATTGCATTTAATGGTACTTTTAATATTCATATCTTGGTTAATGTGTGTTAATATTTATTTAATAGTAATGAATATATTTTTGGTTGCATATAAGTGAAAAGAGGGCCCATGAAGAAGTCAATGAGTCACGGAGTAAAAGATGAAAGAGGAATGGGACACATTTTCTCATGAAGAGTCATCTTGAGGAATTTCAAGAGTCACCATGTGAAGACAAAAGAGGTATGGCACTTTTTTCCATGAAGGGGCACTTTGAGGAATACGAAAAGTCACCAAGATAAAGACAAAAGAGGAAAGGATGCTTTTGCTTATGAAGGGTCACTATATGACTTTTCAAATGTAAGGATATGAAGGGTCATGCAAGTTTTGCACCATTTTCCATGAGAATTGAAGGGTCACAAAGAGTGAATGCCAAAGGTCACTTGGAAAGTTATAAATAAAGGCTTGAAAAGCCATTTGTAATAAGCAAGAGAGTGCATGGTTTATATTTGTTTTTGAAGAGAGACAAACAAGAGATATTGTAGAGTTTTATCATTTATTGAGTAAGTAACATTGAGAGATCATTGTGTTTTATACACAAGAGGGGTTGGTGCTCCAGTGGGTTGGTGCTTACAAATAGTTATTGTGTTGGTGCTTGGCAAAGGGGTTAGTGCTCCTGCAAGTTGGTGCTTACAAACTTTGTATTTTGAGTTGGTGCTCATTCATATACTTGATATTGTTCTCTATGGCTTTTCTTACTTTGGCTTTTCACATAAAAATCTGGTCTCTCTCTCTCTCTCTCTCTCTCTCTCTCTCTCTCTCTCTCTCTCTCTCTCTCTCTCTCTCTCTCTCTCTCTCTCGTGTTGTGCAAATTATTGTTTCAATTTTATTACATATCTTGAATGTGTGATTAAGTGGTTAAAAAAAAAATCAAATTAAGTAAAAAATATATAATATACTGATTCACCCCCTCTCTCTCAGTATATTTCATGTTTAACAATTGGTATCAAAGCAAGTTCCTTTTGAAAAAGTTTTATAGCTTGAAGGTAGATCAAGAAAGCACGATGGCTAGATCACATGAATAATTTTCTAAAAATAAGGCACCTTTGTTTGATGGGATGAATTATGTTATTTGGAGCATAAGGATGAATATTTATTTGATGGCCCTTTGATTCGACATATGGCAAGCAGTGGTGGAGGAATACGAAGAGCCACAAACACTTGTAACTACTCTAGTAGAAAAGAAGACAAGTGAAAATAATCATAAAGCTTTAAATGTTATTTTATATGGTTTATGTGAATCAAAATTTGTTAAAGTTATGCAATGTAAATCTGCTCATGAAACTTGGGTAAAACCTGAGAATATTTACAAAGGTGATGGAAAGGTTTAGTAAGCTAAGCTTCAGACTTTCAGAAGATAGTTTGAGAGTTTGAAAATAGAAGAGGACGAAAATACAAGTTATCTTTTGCATATTGATCAAATAGTTAATCAGATTCAAGGCCTTGTAGAAAAATTAGAAGAATCAACTGTGATTCAAAAAGTTTTGAGATCTCTACCATTGAGATATGATGCAAAAGTTTTGACAATTGAAGAGATGAAGAATTTAGCCAAGTTAAAGATGGATGAGCTTCATGGTATTCTTACAGCATATGAGATGCAGACTGAATAAGATAAACCCTCGAAGAGAGACGTTGATTTTAAGACATCAAAGAAAGAGAAGGCTAAGATTCAAGAATCAAGTGATAGTTCTAGCGATGATGAAGATGACAACGGAGCTCTATTCATTTGAAAGCTGAAAGAAGGCACATGTAAATATCAAATAAAATTACCTTTTAAATATTTTAATTGTGGAAAGATTGTACATTTTGTAGCTAAATGCCAAAATAAAGGTAATGATGACAATGAAGAAGGAAAGTCTACATACAAAAAGAATTTCAAAGATAAATTCAAGAAAGGATTCGAGAAGAAGAGTCTGTATTCTAGATATCTTAGCTCAATCGAAGATAGTGGAGTCAGTGATTCAGAAGAAGAAGAGATCATATTCATGGTCATACATGAAGATGCCTCTACAAGCAAAAATACAGATGATCATGAAGAAAAATAAGATGAAACCGAAGTGAATATAGAAGGAGAACTCATTTGTGCATTAAAAGAGTTAAAAGCTCTTGAAAAGAAAAATCAAATATTAAAACTCTAAATCAAAAAAAATGAAAAAGAGTCAAAGGAAATAATTGAAGATCTACAAGCACACTTTGAAAAATCCAAGAAGAATGAAGATCTAACGACACCATTTAAAATAATAAGTAAATAATGTGAAAGGTATGTTATTGAAATTACTTCTCTAAAAGCATATCTTGAGAAAATAAATAAAGCAATCAATAATAAAGCAGCCAATGATTCAAAATTTGAGAATAACACTAATATATTGAATAAGATATTAAAAAATCAAATATCAAAGTCAGATAAGACATGTATTGGATTTAAAAAAGAGAAAGAGGAGGTCACTACTTTCATAAACAAGGAAAAAGGAAAGAGCTACGATGAAGCTCTTACAAAAAAAGAAATAAAAAAGAAAGAAGTTAAGAATACAGGGGACATCTTAAACAAAGAAGGCTGGAGGGAACAAATCTATTAAAGAAAATCAGGTCAGATATACACAAACATGTCCTATTTTTATGGTTAATATTTTTATTATAATGGATATGGTCATAAGAAAATAAAATGTTGAAAAAGAGATAACAATTTCAAAAATAAGGAGAAGGAAAGTCATGTAGAGTCAAGCAGAAGTCACAACTCTTTTGCTCCTTTATTAGGCCTTAATGAAGAGGTCATAATATGTTACAAGTGAAACAACTTTAGACACATATCTCGATATTGTAGAAGTGTGTTTGATTCAGTCAAAAAAGACTAGAGTTTCAAGGCTTCATTCATCAAGAAGAAAGTTCAGACAGGTTCATGGCAAAAGAAATAACTTAAAAAAATATGTTGGTGCAGATAGTTTTGCATGCAAGAAATGAAGAAAAGCCATGGTTCATTGATAGTGGATGTTCGAGGCACATGACAAGAGATAAGATTAAGTTCATAACTTTAAAGAAGATCAATGGTGGCATAGTAAAATTTGGAGATAATACTACTGCTAGAATTGTTGAAAAAAGGTACACTATGTTTGGATAATGGTAGAACTAAAACTGAAAATGTTTTGTATGTAGAAGGTCTTAAGCATAATCTTTTAGAGCGTAAGTAAATGTGTGATGAAGGGCACATATTAAAATTTTATGCAGAAGGTTATGAAATTAGAAGAAAAGATTCAAATGTGTTGGTTGCAGATGCTCAGAGAACAGGGAATAATTTGTATATGCTATCAGATATCAAAGGTCAAAGATGTTGTTTGAGTCAGATTGAATAAAGTTGGCTATGGCACATGAGAATAAGGCACATATATTTTGAAAATATTGTCAACATCAATAAGAAACAAGTACTCAAAAATCTTCCAAAGATTACCAAGTCATTTGACACGCTTTGTGAACTTTGTCAGCATGGGAAGTAGGCTAGAAAGTGGTTCAATATAAAAGAGTACTCAACCACTCAGATGTTAGAGCTTGTTCACATTAATCTATGTGGCCCTATGAGAAATAAAATTACTCAAGGTGAGAAATATTTTATGTTGCTTATTGATAATTTTTTATATATGACTTGGGTAATATTTTTTTTTTAAAAATTAGAAGTTTTAAGACATTTCAAAATATTCAAAGCATGAGTTGAGAATGAAACTAATTTGAAGATTAAGTGTTTAATATCAATTCGAGAAGGAGAATTCATGTCAGATCAATTTATTGAGTTTTGTGAAGACCATGGAATAAACAGACATTATTCAGCAGCTAGAACTCCATAACAAAATAGAGTAGTTGAATAAAAAAATAGAACAGTTCAGGAGATGGCGAGGACAATGCTAAATGAATCCAAGATAGCATATAAATATTGAAGAGAGGCAGTTGTTATAGTAGTGCATATTTCGAATAGAGCATTATTGAGAGCCAATAATGACAAGACTCCTTATGAGCTATGAAAAGACAAACCAATAATAATTGATTATTTCAGAGTTTTCAGCAGTAAATGCTTCATAAAGAGAACCGATGAAAAACTCGATAAGTTTGAATCTAAAGTAGATGAAAGTATATTTCTTGGTTATTCTTTCAAAAGTAAAGCTTATAAATATTATAACAAAAGAACCAAGAAAATTGTTGAAAGTGCAAGTGTTAGGATAGAAAAAGATGAAACACAAAGAATCAGTGATCTAATAGACATTCCTGAAATCATTAAAGAAGAAAATTTTGAAAAATCTGATGAAGATGAGAAGAAGGAGATCAAAATCCCATCCAAATATGTTTAGATAAATCATAATGAAAGTGACATCATAGGAGACATAAATGAAAGAATTTACACCAAAAGAATGATGGTAAGTGAATCCAAGCAAGTTAATTTATCTTTGTTGTCCAAAATTCAGCCTATAATTTTTTCAAAAGCTAGACATGATAAATATTGGGTTAAGGCTATGGATGAAGAATTAAATTAGATAAAAAATAATGATACTTAGGAATTAGTGCCTAGACCAAAAGATCACAATATGATGGGAACAAAATGGGTTTATAGAAATAAGTTGAATGAAAATGGAGAAGTGACCATAAATAAAGCAAGATTAGTATGCAAAAGATATGCTCAGATTGAAGGAATATATTTTGAAGAAACTTTTACATCAGTGTCAAGGTTAGAGGCTATTAGAATGTTTCTTGCATATGCAGTGTTTAAAATTTTCAAAGTGTTTCAGATGGATGTCAGCTCTGCCTTCTTAGATGAGAATCTAGAAGAAGAGGTGTACATTGAGTAGATTGAGGGATTTATTCTCTCAAATATTAGTAGCCATGTATGCAAACTGAAGAAAGCATTTTATGAATTGAAACAAGCTCCTAGAGCTTGGTATGCAAGACTTGATAAGTACTTGTAGGATCAAGGTTTCAAGAGAGGATTTGTTGATAGTAATCTCTACATCAAAACAAAATGTGAGCATCAATTGATTATTATGGTATATGTTGATGATATCATTTTTGGAATAAATATTGAAAAGATGATAATTTATTTTTTTGATAATATGCAAAAAGAATTTGAGATGTCTATGCTTGGAGAATTGTCATTTTTCTTAGGATTGTAAATATATCAGTCAGATAAAAGAATTTTCATATCTCAAAGTAAATATGCCAAAGAAATATTGAATAAATTTGGTTTTGAGGATTGTGCACCAGTTGGTACACCAATGCGTATAGGAAATAAGGTGAGCAAGGATGAAGATTCACATGTTACAAATCAATCTTTGTATACATCTATGATTGGTAGTCTTTTATATTTGACAGCATCAAGGCCAAACATCATGCATGCAGTAAGTATGGTTACAAGATATCATTCATCTCCAAAATATAGTTATGTTCAGTTGGTGAAGAGAATATTTAGATATATCAAAAGGATATTAGATTATGGATTGTGGTATTCTATAGGCAGAGATTTCACTTTGGTTGCTTATACAGATTCAGATTAGGCAAGGTGCTTGGATGACAAAAGGAGTACAAGTGGAGGAGCTTTTTTCTTTGGTGATAGCTTAGTATCATGGCTAAGTAAGAAGTAAAATTTAATATCACTTTCTACAACTGAAGCATACTATATTACAGTGGTATTATGTTGTACTCAAGTGCTTTGAATGAATCAAACTTTGGAAGATATCAAGGTAAAGTATGATGAACCTATTTCTATTTTTTGTGATAACACAAGTGATATTACTATTTTGAAGAATCCAGTGATGCATTCAAGAACAAGACATATTCCTATTAGATATCACTTTTTGAGAGAACATGTTACAGATCAACAAGTTAAGATGGAGTATATCAATACTACAAAATAGATTGCAGATATTTTCACAAATGCACTATCAAAAGACACATTTGAGTATCTGTGAGAGAAGTTGAGAGTAATTTATTTTACTTCCTACCATTGATGTTCATCATCAGTTGAGGGGGAGCTAAGTGTTAGCTCTAGGTAGACCCTTTGCCATTGATGTCAAAGGGGAAGAGTAACAGGTATAGGTATAGAATAGGTACAGGGAATAGGTACAGGTTACTAAAGTAAGGGAGAGTTACTATATGTTTTTCAGATGGTAGTATGTGCAAATTTCAAGATATGGTAGTTTCAATTTAAGGTTGTCATCAATGACAAAGGGGGATAATGTTGGAAATATTGTGATTGATGTCAAAGGTTTAGCATTATTGGTGATAAAGGCCCCATTACATTTAATGATGTTTTTAATATTCATATCTTGGCTAATGTGTGTTAATATTTATTTAATATTAATGAATATATTTTTGGTTACATATAAGTCAAAAGAGAGCCCATGGAAAAGTTAATGAGTCACGGGGTAAAAGGCAAAAGAGGAATGGGATGCATTTTCTCATGAAAAGTCATCTTGAAGAATTCCAAGAGTCACCGTGTGAAGACAAATGAGGTATGGCATATTTTCCCATGAAGGAACACTTTGAGGAATATAAAAAGTCACCAAGATAAAGACAAAAGAAGAAATGATGCTTTTGTTTATGAAGGGTCATCATATGACTTTTCAAATGTAAGGATACGAAGGGTCATGCAAGTTTGATGCCATTTTCCATGAGGATTGAAGGGTCATAAAGAGTGAATGCCAAAGGTCATTTGGAAAGCTATAAATAAAGGCTTGAGAAGCCATTTGTAATAAGCAAGATAGTGCATGGTTTGTATTTGTTTTCTAAGAGAGAAAAATAGGAGATATTGTAGAGTTCTATCATTTATTGAGTAAGCAACATTGAGAGATAATTGTGTTTTATACACAAGAGGGGTTGGTGTTCACAAATCTTTAAAAGGGGTTGGTGTTCTTGTGGGTTAGTGCTCACAAATAGTTATTGTGTTGGTGCTCAGCAAAGGAGTTGGTACTCCTGCAAGTTGGTGCTTGTGAACTTTGTATTTTGAGTTGGTGCTCATTCATATATTTGAGATTGTTCTCCGTGGTTTTTCCTACTTTAGGTTTTCACATAAAAATCTAGTGTCTTTCTCTCTCTTGTGTGGTGCAAATTATTGTTTTAGTTTTATTGCATATCTTGAATGTGTGATTAAGTGGTTAAATAAAATAAATCAATTTAAGTAAAAATATATATAATATATTGTTTCACCCGCCCCCCCCTCTCAGTATATTTCGTGCTTAACAACCCTTTGGCTTAAAGACTGTTCTTAGCATATTTCAGGAAATGATGAGTAAGATTTTATCTCTATATTCTAATTTTATCATTGTTTATATAGATGATATATTGATATTCTCAAAATCCCCTAAAGATCATATAAAACATCTAGAACAATTTTATTAGATTGTATTTGACAATGGTTTAGTTCTATCTGAGAAAAAATTATCAATTTTTAAATATGAGATTGAGTTCTCAAGTGTTACTATAAAATCAGGGGAAGTTGCAGTCCAGGAACATGTCTTGAAGAATATTAAGAACTTTCTTGATGAACTCAAGGATGAAAAAATGCTACAAAGATTTCTTGGTTGTGTAAACTATGTAGCAGGTTATTATTATAATATTGCACGGGATAAAATACTTCTAAATAAAAGGCTAACAAAAATTCTTCCAGCATGGTCAGATGATATGACAAAAGCAGTTCAGAAGATAAAATAGAATTGTCAAAATTTACCACCTTGAGTTTTACCTCGTAATGGCTTAAAGATCATTGAAACAGATGCTTCAGAATTATATTAAGGTGCAATTCTTAAAAAAATATTGTCAGATGGTTCAAAAAAACTTGCAGATTTGATTCAAAAAAATTTAAACAAGCTCAAACAAATTATCACTCTACTCACAAAGAAATTCTTGCTGTTAGTAAGGCCATTCAAGCTTTTATATTCTTTGTGAGATCAAAAAAAATTCTTGTTAGATATGATTTGAATAACTTTATGAGTATTCTTCATTTTATTGATAATCTAAAGAAAGGATATGTGAGTAGGTTAACCAGGTGGGCAACATTTCTATCAGACTTTGATTTCTCTATTGAACACATTGTTGATAAAAAGAACTGTCTTACTGATTTTATATCAAGAGAATTTAATTCAAAATAGTTAGTCATGGTGATAACAGTTTCAGAAGTTTGTGAAGAATTTCATCAGCATATATGGAGATCCACTCCATCTATTACTAATCAACTAACTCATGAGATCAATGCTCTCACAAAAAGATCTCATGAAGCTTCTGTAGAACTCAATAACACTCATTTGGCATGGACGTCTCAATTTCAAGAACATGATGGCAAGAAATGGTGTTCAACAATAATTTTATATCATGAAGCTAATAATCTAAGGATTACTGGTATAAATAATCCTTTTAAAAATTTCATTTATAGACATGGATTTGAATTCCTAATCCAATGGTCTATATTTTGGCCAAGTTTTAATCTTGCGTTAGAAATTTTTTTGTCATCTGCTGAAATTCTAGATTATTTGTATGAATTTTTAGATTATATTATGCCAATGAAAGCCTCTGATGATCCTGCTATTCATATCCCTCCAGCTCAAGTGAGAAATATATTTATTACTTTACAGATGCCTTTCAAGATTAAATTTGAAATGTTTTCAGTTCAAAATTTTCAAGCTATTCTACATGCCAGTTTAGCTCCTGCCCAACTGTTAGTGGCTCTTTGGAAACAGTTCACCATAAGTCATCACATTATGTTTCCTCCTACACCTTGCGGTCATAACTTGAGGATTCCATCAACCATGTATATGTACCACACTAACATTGATTCTGATGAAGATAACCATTATTCTCCCTAAGGAGAATATGAATTTAATATTGATGATTGAATTGATATAAAGACTAGTTACAGGGTTTATTTGTAGCCATGAATGTGGGCACGTTAACCCTCTTTTGTTTATAGTGGACCTCACCCCTTTTATAAAAGGTGATAACATGTCAACCATGTCGACATATTCCTTTTCCTTTTGTGATAACGGTGCAAAGTGGATCCATAACCCACTATCTTTTGGCATCTTGCCTCCTGTTCGTTAGATCAACATCTTTATGTCAATCATTGATCTTCTTATTTCATCCTATAAATATGAGGAGTTCTTCGTGTCATAAGAGTTGATTCTAGTGTCTAAGTCCTATATAGTCAAAAAAAGCATATGCTCTTCGCTTGCCCTCTTTGTGGGATCCTACGAATCAATTTTTTTTTCTAAAATGATGTTTTTAATATGTTTCTTGTGTGGAATTACTCTATTATATGCTGTAATATCTTATCTATAATATTTTTGTATGGTCTTTAGTGTCGATCCTGTGTATGTATATGAGTATATATACAAACCTCATAATCAACTGTATATATTTTAGTTTGACAGTTGTTTGTGTGTGTGTGTGTGAGTATATATACAAACCATGTAATCAATTATATATATTTAAGTTTGACAGTTATTTACACACACACACATACAACTGTCAAACTTAAATATATGTATAATTGTAATTTGTTAGTCAAACTTTAAAAAAATAATGTGTATTACAGTTAGAAGATGATATTGTATTTGACTGGGCTTAAATTTTAGTTGGACTTTAAAGCTTAGTTATGAAATTCTAATTATCCATATTAGATTTTATATGGAATTAGGATCTTCTACGTAATATTTTGGTGTTACAGGAGTACATGTAGATGAAGATTTCAACTACAGGATTTCTATATGGCTTTATAAAAATATGAATATTAGTGCACTGATAAGGTTTTATGACTGAGTTTACTTATTTTGTGAACATTGCTCATACATGTAATGGGATTGTGTATAGTTTTTAATAAGATGAACTATGTATTTATATCATGTAGTTCATAAAAGGACTAGGTATATGACTTCTTATGGGTTCATTTGCATAACAATATTGTTTATTTGAATTTGTGTTAGGTTAGTCTTAGTTGACCAAACTTGAGATATTATCGTTAGAGGTAGAATCACTGGGGGTGAATCAATGATGCAAGATAATCTAATTCAATTCCAAACTCTTTAAACATTCAACATACATTAAATTGTTCAAGCAATATAAACATGAAAGCACATACATAAGAGCATACATCACATGAACACATCATATATATGGGAAACCCTCTTGGGGGATAAAACCCACTTAACCCTACAAGATAGACTACATTATTATAAAACAAGATCCAAAATTTTAACCAACACCAATTGATCAAGGAACACCCATTCCTTAGTTTAGTGAGACACTAGTCTCATAAGGAGTTACTATCCCTATCTAGCTAAGCACCCATAATAACTAGACCTTTAGCAAGCTTTACCTTGCAAGGAGGAACCAACCCCCTAGGCAACCAAGAACCCACTCAAATATCTAAATAGATCATCTTTAAAACAATTTTTGTTGTTCTTCAACTAATGATGACACTTTGTTTGCACTCTTCATCTTCACTCTTTCACCCAAACTATCTCAAGGGCTCACTCACTCAATCTACCTCTTTTAGGCTTATAACGTCCAATGATCTGTGCATCCACCTGCATCAGTTTGATCAAATAAACATTATTGATCTTCTTTTCTCTTTGATGGTCCTCACTAACATGTACCTTCTCTTTCAAAGGTTCTCTACTTCACTTGAATCCACACAGCTCAACTCTCCTCCCACAAGTCTTGAAACCATTGCCTTAGTCTCCACTATTTATAGAGTATTCATGAAAATTAACATCTAGGTTGGCCATAATACTTACCTTAACCATTACATGTCTAACATGCAAATACATAGTGCAAAAACATTGTCACAGGTTGGCCATAGCATCTATGGGTCACACCTAAGCAGCTACACCTTTCAATTAAGTCTTAGTAGCTCTTATAGGTCTCATAGAGACCTATTCACCCATTTAGCATTTCATTAAGAAAATTAAGAATACAAGATCACTTTCAATTACATGGGTCCACTCCATATGATATTTAAGATATCTTCAAGTGATTACTCCCAACAAGACACTCTTCTGCTAAAGCACAAATTGCTCAAACATTATTTTTTATGCAAGAACACCATGAATGAACAAATAGTCAACCTTGAAGCTCTATATCTTCCCTTGTACAAACATTTAGACATTTTAACTAGATTAATTAGATGTATCTTGAATTCCTCTACAACTTTGATTTTTACTACATCAAGATATTTATCCTGGATTAAAATATATAGCCCAAAAATTGGGCACTAATTTTTTTTGTAAATTTGAATATTTAAATTCCAATAGTCACTATACAGACACTAAAGATCAAGCACTTTAATTTCATCTCATGCTTCCTAGAAACTATGGATAAATATGAACCATCGATCTCCTCTGATTAGTTTGATATTTATCTTATAAATCTCACTGTTGATCTTAGACCAGAGCTCCCATGATTGTGCCACTTGGCAGCTCTACGTGCCTTTTACACCTTTAGAGACACTTTTCACTCACACATTTAATCATAGGTACCTTTAACAATTTGACTAAATATGCACCATTAGATCAAGATCTAGATGATGAATGCTCACCATTGGATCAATTAACTAGTGACATCAGACTTTAACAAAATTAAACTTGACAGTCTCTAGCCCATCACAGTCTGTAAGAGCAACTTTGAAGGTTTATAACTTAAGCTATAAACACTTCAAGAGTATAAATTTTTAGGGTTCCTTCTTGGCACTACAGACATCTCCATGAAATCCTTTGACCTTAATTAAATTTCTGAGTACCAAAAATAAATGCACAAATTTATTGGTTTATTCATATATGCATGACATGTAGTGATAGTTCAGCTTCTCTTAAGCTAGTAGATGCATGTTTCTCATTCCAAATGATCAAGTGACACACCAGAGCTTCACCAAGACATCTATGGATGCCTCACAACTTCTTTGTCCTTATAGACCTATAAATGTGCCATATCTTCTCCAAGCTATCAATCTAATCACTTTGTCATTAATGCATTAGTACAACATGCTCTCTTTAACATCAATGACAACCAAACATCAATGATTATGCTCAATAATCTCCCCCTTTATCATTGATGCTAAAACACCCTCATAATCACTTCATACTCATTTGAACTTATTCATTCTGATCTTTATCCTCAACATGCCAACAATCATTCCTCAACAATATGCATGCATTCAAATACAATTTAAGATGCTTAGGATATTTACATACTTTTAGGCATAGGAAACAATTGATCCCCCTTTGATATGCACCAATCTGAACTTAAACTTATCTAATCCTTGGACTTAACAAACTACTCACACAACTTAGAAAGCTCCCCTTAACATCAAGCTCCATCTCATGTCATCTATGCTTTGATATACATCAATTTTAACTTGGGCTTTTCTGATCCTTGGATCTGTCTACCTACAAAACCCACAAGCTCTCTTTGCTCATGCATAAAGATTCAATACTTTATCAAAATACATGACTTGGTTTGATCAAGTCATCATGTCAATCTTATTAAAATCACAACTATAGTAGACATCTTCACACATGTTCCCCCTTACATCATGCACACTTCTTCAAAACACATCTTCAAATGATATTATTGTCTTGCAATTACTTATCCTTTTCTTGATTGATGAACCTCTTAAGCCAACATCCAAACTGATTCAACCTTCTCAAAAACTTTCATCTACAAGATTATATTTCACAATCTCTTGCTTACCCTTTGCATTCAAGCTCTGTACTAATTGGCATTTTGATCATTACCTAGAGCACACATACTTTCTATGCAATAGAATATCTAGATAACACACCATCCTTAATCAAACATTTGAAAACTTCCATTCTCTGCTTGCAGTCCTTCAGAACCAATATCTTCATTCTAATGACCTATCTTATCCTGCAACAACAATCAAGGCTCAACAAGCATCCACCATGCTTCTTCTTACTGTCAAGTGTCTCCTTGAAGCTTAAAGAGAGATACCTCTTTGAAATAGTGAGACTAATAGTCCCAAAACTCATGATTCTCCCATATCTCCATACTCTTATGTGAATTACAGTTCTACGTCATCACCGGATTGACTTCAAATGGATCCTTGACTTCATTCTTTGCTTTAGACTTGTCAACTAAAGCAGACAACAAAAACTCTTTACTTTATTTCATATCTATCATGGCATATAAACCATCCTTGGTTATCTGATATTGATAGTTCTTCTTCGTCTTTTGGGGCTTAAGAGGAGAAACATGCTCATCCACTATAATTTTATCCTTTTCTTCTAACAAAGATTCATGACATACTTTTTCAACCAAAGAAAGAGCCTCATCACTAGGTATTGACAATTAATGTTCTTCATATGAAACTTGGTCAACAATAGCATGATGTTCTCTTAGATCCATACATACCTCATAACTAATAACAACTGACACTTTAGTCTTTTCCTTATGTTTGATTTGAAATGACTTTTGATTCTCCTTTTCTATATGGATAGATGACACATTTCTTGGCATTCATGAACCTTCTTCATATCTGATTCCTAGTTTTCTTGGTCTTCACTTCGTTAGGATTCCATACCAAGAATTGACATTTCTTGAGCACACTAGGATATTCATTCTCCTTCTTATGACTTGAGAGCTTGATTTTACAATATCCTGTAATATGACCAACTTGATGACAATAGAAGCAAATAACATCATTCATACCTTTTGCTTGATGAATATTATGAATCTCAACAAACATACCATCTTGTCTCATAGGATCATTATGCTCAAACTTGATTGTCTTAGGTCTCCATACCTAGGTTAGTCTTTTCCCATGCATTCTTGGGTAGACTATAGCAATATGTCCCATTTCATGACCATTATAGCAAACTATATTATCTATACCTCTAGCTGACTAGTTACCCTTCCTTCCACAGTTTCTTGCTTTATGACCAAACCTATGACAAGCAAAATAATGATCATTAAAAGATCTTTCATACCCCATGGCACTTGGCTGCCCGTCGATTCTTTTCTTATTTATTGTTAAAGTAAACAAGACTGAGAAAGAGCAAGAGAGGTTAGCTCAAGACAAGAAGGATGCAAGCACCAAGATCTTAGTCTTCAATTGAATGCTCTTTCCTCTTTATCTTGTTCTGATTTCTTTTGATCTCCTTCAAGATTTCCTATCTTAATCCTGACATTTTCATGATCATCTATTAGAGAAACAATATTCATCTTAATTGAGCAAATTCATCTTCTTTAGCTCTCATGCTCAGACTTGCAACTTCTAACTGAATTTTGAGATCTTGAATGGTCTCCTTTTCCTCCTTATCCCTTTTGGCCATGTCATATTACAATTTACATGCTTGCTCTTCCATAGACTTGATCAATTCTTGATTCTCATTTTCTTTTCTCATGGATTTGACTGACATTCTCCCCTCAAGAGATATGACTTGTACTTCAATACCTTTGATCATATTTCTCATTTTATAATTCCTTTTCTTTTGCTCCTTTAGGTCACCAAGTGTACTCATGATCTTAGCTTCTAGATCAACGTCTTCTTCCTCTTTGGAACTCAATATTTTCTTTGTAATACTTGATTGATCCTAAAGAATGTTGATCTTCTCTTTATCATCTTTTGATCTCGAGCTTGCTTTTAAGGATTCTATCTCCTATTTAAGCTTGATGCACTCATCTATAATAGCTTTAAAGCTTTTAGGCCATGATCTTCTTCAGATCTTCTTCTTGATCATACTCTCTCATCTTACCACTATACTTCTCAATAAGTGCCTTGAGCTGATTTCACTTTTCGTCACTTGATTTTAGACATGCATAAGTAACCTCCACTTGAGCCTTCAACTCTTGATTCTCTTTATTCAATTACTTGGACATATTTTACCTTGGATCACCTTCAAGTGGTTAAAATTACAAATAAGGTCATGTTCTGATACCAATTGTTAGAGGTGGAATCACTGAGAGGAGTGGGGGGGGGTGAATCAGTGATGCAAGATAATCTAATTCAATTCCTAACTCTTTAAACATTCAACATACATTAACTTGTTCAAGAAACATAAACATGAAAGCACATACATCCAAAGCATACACGAGAGCATACATCATATGAACACATCATATATGTGGGAAACCCTCTTGGGGGATAAAATCCATTGAACCCTACAAGATGGACTACAATCTTATAAAACAAGGTCCAATATTTAGACCACCACCAACTGATCAAGGAACACCCATCCCTTAGTTTAGTGAGACACCAATCCCATAAGGAGCTACTACCCCTATTTAGATGAGCACCTACAACAACTAGACCTTTAAAAAACTTTACCTTGCAAAGAGGAACCAAACCCTATGCAACCAAGCACCTACTTAGCTACCTAAACAAATCATATTTAAAATACTTGTTGTTTCTCTTTAATTGATGATGACCAAATTTTTTGCACTCTTCACCTTCACTCTTTCACCCAAATTGTCTCAAGGGCTCACTCGCTCAATATTCCTCTTCTAGGCTTATTAGGTCCAATGACCTATGTATCTACCTGCATCAATTTGATCAAATAAATATTACTGATCTTCTTTACTCTCTAATGGTCCTCACTAACTTGTACCTTCTCTTTCAAGGGTTCTCTACTTCACTTGAATCCACATAGCTCAACTCTTCTCCCACAAGTCTTGAAACCATTGCCTTGTTCTCCACTATTTATAGAGTCTTCATGTATATTAACATATAGGTCAACCATAATACTTGCCTTAACCATTAAGACATCTAACATGCAAAGACATAGCACAAATACATTATCACAAGTCAACTATAGCATCTATGGGTCACACTTAAGCAACTACACCTTTCAATTAGGCCTTAGTAGCTCTTATAGGTTTCATGGAGACCTATTCATCCATTTAGCACTCAATCAAGAAAATTAAGAACACATGATCACTTTCAATTACATGGGCCCACTCCATATGATCTCTAAGACATCTTTAAGTAATTTATCATGCCAAAACACTCTTCTTCTAAAGCGCTCGAACATTATTATCTATGCAATAACACCATAAATGAATACATAGTTAACTTTAAAGCTCCATATCTTCACATGTACAAACATTCAGACTTTCTAACCAAATTTATTGGATGCACCTTGAAGTTCTCTATAACTTTGCTTTTTACTGCATTAAGAAATTCATCTTGCAAAAGATATAGCCCAAAAATTGAGCACTAGTTTTCTTTGTAAAATTGAATATTTAAATTCCAACGTTCACTATACAAACACTAAACATCAAGCACTTTACTTTCATCTCATGCTTCCTGGCAACTATGGATAAATATGCACCATCAATCTCCTCTTAGTAGTTTGATCTTTATCTTGCAACATTCATTATTGATCTTAGATTAGAGTTCCCATGATTAAGTCACTTGGTAGCTCTATGTGCCTTATGCACCTTTGACTCTTTAACTCAACCCACACCATCGATCTTTGTCAGTATGAATGCCTTTGAACCATTGATCTTCTATTATATTAATGAGATAGATACACTTGTCACTAGCATGTTTAATCGTAGGTACCTTTGATAATTTGACTAAATATGCACCATTGGATCAAGATCTGGATGATACATGCTCATTGTTAGATCAATTGACTAGTGATCTCAGACTTTAATGAAGTTAAACTTGATGGCTCTGGCCCATCACAATCTGCAAGAGAAACTTTGAAGTTTTATAACTTGATCTAGAAAACACTTCAAGAGTCCAAATTTTTAGGGTTCCTTCTTGGCACTATAGAAAACATCTCCATGAAATCCTTTGACCTTGATTGAATTTTTAAGTACCAGAAATAAATACACAAACTTGTTGGTTCATTCATATCTACATGACGTGTAGTGACAATTTGGCTTCTTTTAAGCTAGTATATGCATGTTTCTCATTTTAAATGATCAAGTGACACACTAGAGCTTCACCAAGACATATATAGATGCCTCATAACTTCTTATTTGTACTTATCGACTTGAAATTGTGCTATATATTCTCCAAGCTATCAATCTAATCACTTTATCACTAATGCATTAGTACAACATGCTCTCTTTGACATCAATGACAACCAAACACCAATGACTATGCTCAATAATTACCATCAATACCTAAGTAGGTATTCGATTGTGTGTTAATTGTTTGCTTTGTTAAAACTTGAATAGGGTAAAGTGGATAGTGTTTAGTTATATTTGCACTTATGAATTTCATACAATTGGCAAATCATGAATGATTGTTTTAATTTTAAATGGTTAGAAGGTGTTGATAGATGAATGAGATATGAGTTTGAATTATATAACTTTGTGCATTTATTTATCGTGGGAAATGGAATTTCCTTAGTTTAATAAAAAGGTTATGGGGCCTTTGTTTATGAATTGACTCTATAACTCACGTATACATTATACTAGAAGGTGAAAGACAGTGGATGTCACCTTAGTTTTCTATTGTATAAATGAAGCATGTGTAATGTAATTGTATGTATGAACTAATATATATATTATACATACAACTGTGTTATAATTGTTATAACAGTGAATAATAAATGTTTGTTTATATTTGGTGGTTATAAAAGCATTTAAATGTTTAAATATAAAACATTCATTATATTTATGAGATTAAATACATAACATAATTGTATGTATGGACTGGCTATTGTTATATGTGGAATATAAATAAGTTATTAGCCAAGGTTATAATATTATGTCATGGAGAAATAATATTATAAGTTGGTAAGGTCTATTTTTGTATTTTATTTATTATTTATAATAAACTAGATGCTTGGATTCCATTCATTTCATTTGACGGATTAAATGAATGTTTGTGATATTTATATATTTAACATAATTTTTATTAGCTAAAATGAAATATTAAAAAAGAATCTTTTAGTTTTTATATTATTATTTGTTTTATGGAATCTCGCATTCATGACTCTAATTAATTAGTGGATGGATTCCACTGGCTTAATTAGCACCATCAATGTAAGATAAGGGGTAATCTGATCAAGTGGTGTGTATAAATTTGACGAAAGTAATGTTTGATAAACATTACCATTTCATATGTTGATATAGTTTTCATATTTATGCGATATCATATTAGAATAAATTTCTTTGTAGTACACATTATGTATTAGATATCTTTGACACACGATTTCTAGTTTGTTACTTTAGATTCCCACACTGTCATTATTTACCCATCTATGAAGGGAGGGCCATCCCCTTGTTTGGGAGATAGTGTGGGGGATATATGGTTCGTGGTTGGTGTGAAAAAGTGCTTGGATGATGTTTTCCCTCCTAGCTAAAGTACTATACTTGAGATTACACTTGAGATTACATATTGATACTTGAGTCATGGTGAATCTGCTCAGAGGAGCTTTGTATCATGTTTTATCATTTGAGATATATTATGTATTGCTTAAAACTATAATATTTATTTATTTTACTTCTGGAGCAAAGTTTGTATTATTGTATCAAATGTGGCTAAATTTGTACTATATCATTTATGTTGAGATGTAGTATTTATGATTTTTCAATATTGTTCATAATTTCTATATTTTTTCATGGTGATTCTTAGCTAAGTGAATTAGCTATAACATGCAGGGTTAAATTTATTAATGAAGCTAGTTAAAGATCACTAGTTAGGATTTTTCATGGTGAAATATATGTGTTGAATATGTGTATTTATTTTTATTTTTAAAAATATTATAATATTCTACTAAAAACTAGTGGGGTTGTTACACATGGGTTGTAGAAACATAAAGGCAGTCATAGATTGCACTTTTATGTCATTTTCACCCATGTGGTTGGGCTCACTTGACCACTTAAACATAGTGAACATGAAGGTCTATAAACATGACTTCATGTTCATTACATGCATGGGGCTGGGCAGGTCTGGTAGTTTGAACGGTTGGTGGCTAAAACATGCCAATCATCTCCTCAAATCTTATTAAAGAGTCAGACACAACTCATTTCACATAGAACTTCCATCCCAATGTAGCACACATATTTAGCCTGCTTCTATTTTCTGACATGAAGGTATATTTTTTCAAAAGGATAGTTAGAATTTCCAATAGTCCACGGTGACAAGGTTTTCATCATCATTGACACATCTTTTCAATAATTTTCAGCCAGAGTGAGAATTATGGTTCTTTGGGCTTTGCAAAGTTTTGGCTTATCACCATTTCCATCTAATAAATAATTACAAAGAGACCAAAATTATTTTCATGACTATCGTAGTTTATTATTTAAAACCACGTCAACATTTCTTTCCCCATGATTTGCCTAGAAATTTATAATTTTTTTGTTGAAGCATCCCTTAAAATTATTGAAATAGTGAAGATCAAGTACAAGTATATGCCTTTTGATATGTTTTTAGTACTTTAGAGTAACATCCCCTAAATTAGCGACTCTCAAATTGATCATGTGGACTTGGAGGGTTTCCAAAGGCAATTTAATGTAGAAAATCCAAATTTCATGATTATCTACCTTTCAAAAAGTGATTTGCCAAAAGCAGTAAGATTTACCATCTCAGTGTAATGTTCAAACTTGGTATTCGCCTATACTCAACACTATGACTCAAATAATAGAGAGATAAAAGCAAGTGGTGGTGCTCTACTGGCTAAACTAAATGGTACAATGATGGGCATGACCCTAATAATTCTAGTTCAGGAAACCCATGCAAGGATGATTGTGGCAATTGGTCAATGTTATTGGGATAAAAACCCATGTAAGCACCTAGATAATATTAATGATTCATGTTTGAAGCATAAGATAAAAAGTCTTTATAAGCTTCCAAAGAGCTTATTTTGATCTGATTTCAAAGAAGAGCTATTTGACATAATAAATCTTCTCAACCATGTGGTTAGCAATGAGAACACCATGAATTTATATCTATGGATGTTCATGGCAAGAAACATTATTTACAATGAAAAATAGTACATTGATTGGGGTGAGTTTATAGTGATGCTCTAAATCAACAACTAATCAATGTGGAGGTGACCAAATAATTCTTCACAACTTCTTACTTGGTATACTCTTTAGATTCTCAAAGAGTGTACCCTAATCTCTCTTAACTAGCCAATGTCGATGCAACCACTCAAATATATGAATTTCATTCCTAGTTCACTCTAGAACCAAAAAAAACACTTCAAATGGGTCAATTATGCAATCACGATGAGAGTGGTATGAGCCTTGGAGAAGAAGGATTTTAGATGAAGCAGCTAGCCTGATTTCATAATACAAGAGTTGCTTCATTCAATTTTAGAAATTCACATACATAAGAGTTGGATGATTTGAAGGTTCTACACTGCTACCCAAATTAACCAATAACAAAATAACAGTGATTGAGTGGTCTAGATAGTTGGGTGCAATTCACAAGCATTATCAGGAAATACATGTTTTAGGTGTAATTTTTCCCATCTCTCTAGGTCATTTTACATGTAAAAATGCCATGGATACTAAGAGTAATGAGTCTTAAATTTTAAAATTCACCATGCACACATACCAGCTGAGCTTCTTTTGATATCAATTGAGCTTCTTTTTATGGTGAGATGTTTGTGTAAACTCGCCTTAGTATTGGCTCTTCCTATGAACATGAACCACATTTTGAAGACTACTGGGTAGATTATTCTAATGAATATGAAATAGTAAGGCATGACTTGGGTAGAATGATCAAGAAACAAATCAAAGCCTTTACTAATACATGGGTTATAGATGGCATGATTGATTATAGGAGTGATCTCTTTGATCCAATACATGTGGAAAGAATCATGGCCACTCTATTTTTGACTATCAATTGGTCTATTAGAGATCTAATAGATTAGTAGATATGAACTAAGATTGTGTTGGACCCATCCGTGAAATGGTTCAATAATAAGATAGCAAAATTCATTGGAGTAGGATGCTCTAAGAGATCAAAGGGTTCAACACCATCAAATTAAGCACCTATTGTGAATCCTAGGACACATGGAAAACATAGTGTTATTACTATAGTTTAACCATTAACCACTATAGGTTCATGAGATGGAGATGATGAAGATCTTGATATACCTAAATCATTGAGCAAAACTTGTGAAGAAAATCATGTAATTGGGAAAAAATTGAAAGCAAAAAAAAAAAAAATGTTGCATTCAACTTATCCTCTTACAGACATGTCCCTATTAATTGATAACACCACTCAATAGTATCTTACCTCTGCTCAAGAATTAGTTCAATAGGTAAATACTAGCGATGTTGATATCTGAGCTTTTGAATCTCCTTCTCCCACAGTTTCCCCATTATTTCCACCTCTTCCACAATATTTGCCTCCAAGAAAACCTACACCACTACCTTCAAGTTTCCAATTGATAAGTTTAATTCAAATATCATTTTAATGGATGTAGCCTATGTTGAGTAGAAAAAAGGTGGTCCATGATGAATTACGCAATTTCAATGCAGTGGCTAATCTCCTCGACACTTTTCCTCTCAAGAAAGTGAAAACTACATCAATATTAGTTTCAGATCCATCATGAGCTCAGTTTATGGAAAATTTTAAGCCAAATGTCGATAATAATGAAGAGGAGATGACTTTGGATGATTATACTCTAAAAAGAGTATCACTCAAAGTGATGACCAAGGAGAGCGATGTTCATAATCTATGAGAACCATGGAGCAGATCAAAATATCTAAACAAGATAAACTCACTCAAAAATAATTGAAAGATCAAGTTTGAAAGTTGGTCAGGTATGTCAAGTATCTCCTTAATCCAATTGAGACTCCAAAAACTCCCCTAGTAGAGGATCCTATTCAAATCCCTAGAATCAATAGAGAAGTAATAGCAACCATCATCAGATATAACAACTACAAGAAAACTCTTGAAGCCTTGTTTGAGAATTTACTATTAGATGGCATTAAATATATAGAGGATCTGATAAAGATGAATGAGACAGTTGATTCTAGATTATCAAGATCAATCAACATATCCAGTACCACAACAAGGAATTGAAGCTTTGGGAAAGTATGCAAGGATATGTTGAACAAATGACTAACATTGACATCAAATTGATGGTCAAAGTTATAATTTTTGATAAGAGGGAAGATGATGCCTCTTGTAAGTGGTTGGAATACATTCTTTAGAAGAATGAAGTTCTAAACAAAGTTATAGGTGATTTGCAAAAATAAGTTCAAATTAGAATAGAGAAAAAGATAGTGCTTTCTTATAATACGAGAGAATTACATTGTGACCTATTGAAGGAATATGGGACCAGTCAGTTTACTATGTAGGAAGTCAATGACCAATTTAGGAAGTTGGTTAAAGAAGAATTATTCAAAGAAAATGCCTTCAATGTTCATGTATAGGGAAAAACAACATATGTATGTCCATGTGTAACATGTATGTCCTGCAAACACTAAAACACTATGAAATGCATGTATGTATATAAAGAATATGCCATCTACCAAAACATATGATAAATAACATATGTGAAAGTGTAAACTAGCCATCATGTCATGCTCAAGTCATGATTTTTTGAATATTTGAATGTTTTTGCATTTTTTTGTTATTTTATTTTTTTCTATTTTTGAAATATTTGAAATAAGAGAAAACTAAACAATGATGCACTCAAATGGAGGACCAAGAGAGGTTCCTATAGCAAGTGATGGAGGGACACTCTTTCATGGGTGGGATGTATCAACTAGGGATGGGTCAGAATCTTGTACAGAGTCACATGGTGTATCATGTCTATCATGCTCAATGCTCATGGAAGTCAGGGTATGATGAGTGGTTCTAGAATTTTGAGGAATCTACGACATTTTATGTGTAATAGGAGGGTGTTTTGTTCCTTGTGTTCACTATGGAACATGTTGAACTATTTGTGGTGATAAATGAGTATGGAAGATAGTGCCCTTTGTGGTCTCTGATGTACTTTATTTGAAATAACTAGTTGTATCGATGGGTCATGTATATATGTAATAATTGACCTTGTATGTTGATTTTGAATAGGTGTGTGAACCATCTCTTAATAATTATCATGAATATGTCTATCATCAATATTTTTATAATGATCCTCAATATGGGTATCAACCAATTGTGGTGGTGGTGGTGTGGAGGAGGAGGTATACCACATCGGGCTCACCAATATGTTTTATGTTAATTAGGATTAATGGGTAAGATTAATCTAATTAAGATATAACTTTGAAATAGAATTTAGATTAATAGATGTGGCATTTAATCATACATATAAATGTAAATGATTTACAATTGATTCTTCTAATTTGATCAGGGCATATGTTAAATCTAGAAAGTAATAAAGAGATCACAATACATAGTTATTATGGTTAATTATTTGACTCTGACTATGTTGCGAAAGTGGAAATCAAGGATAAGCATGCTTGTAGTTAGCTTGGTTAATAAACTAATCTATCATCTGTATTGGGTTGGTTTCACATGATTGAGTCAATATCACAGATTGATACTGACATGTTAGTCAAAACTGGCCTATGTGAAAGTGTGGCACATTAACTATTCTATCACCAAGACCATCTTTGTTTACTTTATGCTTGTGATCATGAACCCTGATGATTCATGCATATCCATGAATCAACCTCCTTTGCCTTGAAATCCTACTTATGCTCATGAGAGTTAGAAACCTACAAACATGTGGGAAGTATAACAAGATGAGCTGACCCAATCACCCCCATTTGTATGGTTGGTTGCTTCCTATGTATCCAATACTCTAAGGAGAGAAATCAAGCCACGTGCAATTCTCCCACCTAGTGTGATTGTGTAATTGTTCTCATTCACCATGTGTATATAGCTAATTATTAGCTTTGGTACTTGACAATGATCATTTGAACCTAGATTTTTTAGTGCTTTGGATTTGACTTGTGACTAAACTTAGTGATAGATTTGCAAATTGGGAAGAATAGGGTAGATTTTATTAATGTAATAGTGTGTAGATGTGAAAATAGATAAGTGGCAAATAGATAGAAAATAGATTTTAAATGAGGCTTTGATTTTTTTTATATAGGGATCCGTTGGAATAATTCCTCATGCCACCAACACACTAGGCTTATAGGTTGATAATAATAATGGGTTTGATTTTATAAAATAACCACTATTAGGAGTGAGAGGGTTTGACCAACATGGTTCGTTATTGACTAGCGATAATGATCGTAATAGTCAGAACTAACCCATGTAATGATGGACAACTCTGAGAGTCTATATATGTATGTGTTGGATCTTTAATAGGTTTGAAATAGATAGTGAGGTTCTTGTAGGTGTATAAAAATAGAACATAATTATTAACTCATAAGATAACATGCAAGTGTGAGAGGATGGCAAATTAGGACCTTGTCTAGGTGCTCAAGTCATGCATGATAAATATGTGTCAAGCTTGTCATTGTCAAGTACCGAAGACCATATTTTAGTAAATACAATACCCATGTCCAATAAGTACAAACATTGTAACTATATGAAACAATAACTATACATCAAGCTCACCATAAAGAAGCAATAGAGTCACATACATACCCACATACATTACAAGGGTTACCCCTTGTGTATGCCTAGTGTTATTTTCATTATCTTGCATTCTCCATTTCCTTTTAGAGTTGGATATTGTTATGATTATCATAATTATGATTGTCTCAGGGTTATACTCATTTGTTTCTACATCATTATCCCTAGTTCCTTATGCTTATCTTAGCCTTTATTTGTGAAATGTGGATACAGGTTAAATAACACTACACTAAACCACCAAAATAAACACAAGAGCATATAAGATCTAAATATAGTAAATGAATTCTTAAAATGTGCTTAACGAGGACTAAATGAAAGTACATAGAATGATTGAGAATTAAACAAAAGGGGGTTTATAGACACACCTAATTTCAGATTCACCACATCATGATAGCCATTGTAAATGATGAAAAATAAAACCTAATATAATCTTGAAGAAGATCTAGAAAGATGACCAAATTTTATTACAGTGATAGTATTGAAATACTCTGATAGTGGCAGTCCAATATTAGATTACCTTCATAATAATAATTTGTCTTGAAAATGGTAGGTTTACTCTGACAATGGTTGTGCAAGTTTATAAGATTTAAAAATTTACAAACCTCTTTGTCAAATACTGCATATCAGAAACCTCTTCCATATATATACAATTAGATGTGTACAACTACCTTGATTATTCCTTTTTCATTTTAATCAGGCCCTAATCCACTCCAATAAAACCTAACAAGGGCATAAAAAAAGGTTTTATTTTAAGGGATCTACCTCAGTCATCCCCTTGTTATATGATAATATCACACTCAACACTTGTGCAAGTCCACAATTAGATCCATGTATGTTATAATCCCAACCCTTATCCTGATGTATGAGTTGCAAACAAGTTGTTGATTTTATATGCTCTTTCACTCGTCCTTATATTGGTACAAGTATGCAATAATAACTTTTTAATAGATAGAAATTTGATAAAATATAGAGTAAATAGAGCCCTTAAACATGATCCTTGTAATTCTATGAGCATATAATGAATGAGTAATATGATTTTGATATCTTAAATGCATTAGGATTCTTGTGTACATATTGACTTATCGAATTCAAATTAGGGACTTGTTAGTGGGTAATTTAACATAAAAATAGCGTATAAAAGACAACAAAATAGGTGCCAAGAAATTGTAACTTCAACCTAAGGGTAAAAGTGGTCCCAAAAATGTAACATATATCATTAAAACATTACAATCCAAGTCATACCAATATCAAAATAATTATGATACTAGTAAATGACAAATCACAAAATAAACGAAGAAGAATAGGAAATCACAAACATAATAGAAAACATCAATAAGTACTTAATTTTAACCAATTATTCATATTCATAAAAAAATGACAATGAAATTTCAATTACATGGCCCATACCAAAATTAGATGTCTACATAATGTCCCACTTCAGTGTGAGTGTGTTCATACATATAAATTAAATAAATGTGGATATGGTTGTTGATGTGGTTACATTGATACCTGTAAGTTATTCTCTAAGTTAATACCATAAATGAAAGAGATATGAAATTCCAAAAGAGGAGAGAAGCCACCTTATATCAAAGTCCATATCCAGTATTGTTTTTAGGGAGAGGGCATACAACTACTGAAAACACTACACCAACCACATAAAATAAAAGGGGTAATTCACGTTTGATATAAATATTAAAAAATTTAAATAAAGACCTAAATTTTTTATTGAATCAAGATTAATGAAAGTGCTTAGACCAATCAATAATTGAAATGGGAAGATAGAGAGGCATACATTTTTAACTTACATAAATTATAACAGAGACCAAGAATCTATAAAAGGAGAATATGAAGCAGTGCATAAGAGCATCCAAACGTGAGGTAGTAATATGATACAATGACCATAATCGGATGACATGACCAAAATAATATGACACGATAGTGATAATTATCCTAAAAGTGATCAACCTATTCCAAAATTCTATAATATTTGGCTAAGATAGCCTAACAAAATTTCAAGGCCTAATGGGAATACTCTAATACTAGAGAATGATCTTGAATAACAATTTGTATTCTATCAAGGAATATAAAAATGATGGATCACAAATGCAATAGAATGGAATTGATTCAATTAGAATAAATAGTTCCACATTATTCCACATTATACATTTTACATTATGCATTCTACATTTCACTTTATGCATTGTACATTTCACATTCCATATTATGCACTATTAGAGTGGATAATATATAGGAAAGAGAGAGTAGGGTAGACAACCCATAGTGGGTGCTTCAACACTATGTACACACACCAAAGTGGGGTACAAAGTGATAGGCAAACCATAATGGGTGTGGTCCATTCACAGTGGAATGACTAGATTGTGCACTAGACACGTGCACATAATTAAGCATATAATTATGCACTGAACATATGTGCACACAATTAAGTCCTAAGTAATTTTAAAGTGAAGAAGTGTGAAAGGAACCCAAAGGTAAAACTAGTTTGGATGGGAATCCTTTTCACACCAATGAAATTGTTTTGTAGATCCCCATGGTTTAAAACTTTACGAAACTCATTGTTAATATATGATTCCCAAAATCTCTCTCTAGTAAGCAAATTAATGGGAATAGATGTTAAAATATTCTCTCTTTTTCTTGAGCTCAAGTCCACACCGAGAAGGCATTAAAAAATGTTTTTTTGGGTTGAGTGGTATACCTTAGTCAACTCCCATAATTTCGATACAACAGGGGTACATTTTGGTACTTAGTGCTCATGCTTATCCACAAGTAAACCATGCATATGTCGATTTCCCACCCTTCTCCCCATTTGACATGGTGTTAGGTTCTTTTATCCTTAGTTTCACTCAACTAAGTATTAGTCATGTGCCTAGAAGAAGGAAGAAACCAATGAGTTAGCGCATCAGCATATAACACAAGTAGTGACCTTGTGCACTCACCTGAAGCACACAACCAAGACTGGTTCCCGTTGATTATGCCATGCAGTGGTGGATAGACTTAACTATATTTATGCTTAGGCACTAGGGTTAGATATATTTTCATTGTTATAAAACATTCTATAAGAGTTAACCACATTACTCATTTAAAACAATCTACATTCTTCTAGTCAATACCATAGAAACATATTAATACATTAGAATTCATAGACAAATTAGTGGTTTCATTGATCTCATTTGATAATATTACAAATATATTTGATTCACCATACTCTTGGTGTTCATTACACATACACCTATATCACTATCTTAACAACTAATTCATAAACAGAACTAAGGGGTATTTATACACAAACTAACCCCTCTAAGGTTACATTATTAGTATAATATAGATGGAAATCTAAAGATTATTTCAAAAAAACAAGTCATGATGATCCATTACAATTAAGTCCTTTTAATTTGAGCCTAATAGCCTTTATATACTCTCTCTATGCTAGATATTTATGTTCGTGCTCATCCTCCTTTGCAAACTGGTGCTAGATTCACACTTGATTAATCTTCGATGTTTCCACAAATTGCTTTGTAACCATCTCCACTTCTTGCACCCTTGTCCTAGTCTTGCACTTTTTTTTAATCCTACATCTTTTGTTTCTCCTTATTTTCTGTATTTTGTCTTTTGCAACTTGTTCTTCCACACCAAGGTATTTTGCATTGTTCTTCCATGCCTCTCTCTCTCACATCATTCTCTTCTATGCCAAAGTCCTTCATATTGTTCTCACACCCTTATTTTTCTGCACTATGTATCTAAAATACTTAGAATATATTACTACAAAATTTGGGGTCCAACATCCCCCCTACTAAACTTATAGTCTATCCCAGACTATGATGTAGTTTCCTTAGAGAACAAAAACTCAGGACCTATCTACTGCACTTAACACTTGAACTCCTCCCATTAGTTGAGGGATGTCTAAAGATTGGAAGTAATAGATTCCACTTCGCTTATCTATCATTTCATCTCTTTGGGTTGATCTAGAAAATAACCTACTTGAGTTACCAAAATTTCAAGCTAAGCAGTTGCAGCTTTGTGGGCATCCTTGAGTGACCTAAGCTCTATCAAAACTTGCCCTCGAAGCACTGAGAATCTAGTATTAAGCTCCTATTGATGGATGATTATTTATTTTTCTAGTTCCTTTACATCTTGGAATACTTTCACGCATTGGGCCATGTCTTTGAAGTTTAGTGCATTCTTAGCTAACTGTTGACACTGTAGTTTCTTAGGTTGCAGTCACGCTTCTAAAATTTTATTCAGTTGTGTTAACTTTACAAAAACCCCATCAATGATGGGAATAAAGGTGCCCAATTTATTCAAAAAGGCTCAGTTGACGTCCATGGCCTCTATAAATTTCTTCATATATGTCTACAAGTGTCTCCAATGTATTGATGTCATCGTTGGTTATATTAATACCATCCATAAGTGTTGGCTCACTCCTCAAAATTGTTTAATAAAGGCCTAATGTCCTTAGTTGAGATGCCTCGATCAAATTTTATTGTTGCTTGAGTACTTTAATTTCTTTTTTGATATTGCATCATTTCTCATTCTTTTATCTATACATGTGAACAACCTCTTGATGCTTGTGGCAAAGTTGGCCAACATCATGGCTATGGAGAATGTTTTGCCTAAAAACCTCTGGAGAAAACTTCATTAGGGATGCACCTGCTTGAACTAGAGAGCATTTAAGGGTATCTACCAAAAGCACGTATGGAACTTCTACCACCTCTTTGATTATATCGATGTTGGCCTTTAGAAGTTTAAAGCAACCTTCATCATGATACACTTACATTGCAGAAGATAACTCACATCGAGTTTGTTTAGTGGAATCATGTTCAAGGAAGTAATCCCACATATACAATTACTTGACTAGTATATCTTGTTGGAACATGTCATGAGTGAGAAAGTCCTCATTACCCACATTTGGATGTTATTATTGATTTGCTTCCTGTATTGGTTCTTTTCCCTTTTGGGGGGTCACACTCTAGATATATAACTTTGGGGTTCTTTTCTCATTGTGCAATAGAGCTGGCACCAAGATCCTTTGTGTTAGGGGCTTTTTTTTTTCCTATTTCTTCCTCAAAATGCTTTAGACTTTGACTGTCAATTTGTTTTTCCTCATAAATAAGTTGTTCATCATTAGGCTCAAGAGTGGGCTCCTTTATAGGTTGCACTTTAAGAGGTGCTTGACCTAGTTTATGAATCACCACTCGGGGCATCGAAAGCTTTGCCCCTAATTGAGTAATTGGTTGTGATGTAATAATGTCATAATTTTTTTTCTATAGGTAGCCATTGGGTTATTGTTGGTGAAGAGGCCTATCGTTGTCATTTGGGGGAAGCCCTAGGCTATTCTTGCACCTTGAAAAAATTGGAGACCTTAGGTCTTAGCATTTTCTCCTTTTTTGGTGCCTTTTATTTTGTGCATGTTTTTGTTGAGGGGGGAATGTTTCTTTCTCTACCCCCCAACTTCTTGATGTTTTCCTCTGTGGCCTAAGTGTCATATCCCCCAATTTTTAGCTTATATGAATGTGAAAAAAATTAGTTTTCTTAGTAAGTTTCATAAAAAGATTAATTATGCTATTGGTGTAGATATTAAAGACATGTCTCTTAATTCCTTGCTCTTGATGTTAGGACTGTTGTGTTCTTAGTACATTAACTAGACATTTTGATGTTGGATTCATTAATGCCACATGCAAAGGGATGTTCCTAATTCTATTCAACATTCTTTCTTAAAGAACTAATAAATGGTTGTTGGAAGGTTTTTTGGCCATGATATCTCTTTTAGATGTCTGTGATTTTGTAAACACTAGAATTGCACTAATACCTTGCATGATTACCTAGGTTGCATTGCCCCTCGGCCCCTTTCTTATTTAATTCCCTAACCTATGTCTTTACCCTTTAGGCACATCTAATTAATTTAATTATTTAATTAAACTAGTTAAATCTCCTTTGGCCACCACACCTGGCCATCTTGCCCTATGATCGGTTCTCACCCTTTAACTCACCCTAGGACCTCATCATTCTATCCTAACCACCTATGACCTATTCTTCCCCCCTCATAACTCCTTAACTACCTAACTACCTCTCAACCTCATGTTATGACCATTTTCCAATGGGAAAACCCATTTGTCGAAGTAAGAAGTGGGTTAAAAGGCTAAATATAGCTTGTTTTACCTACTCTTGGGAAACTGACATATGTTAGCCCTCGGTCGGCACTGGTAGGCCCATTGATGTCAATTACTTAGGCCTACTTCCAAATTGGCCATGGGGTCAAAAAATCATTGATTGGCATAGAGCTTTTATTATCAGAACATTCTAGCATTACTATCGACATCTAGGCTTATCGTCACTCTGCATGAATTATTCCAGATCAAGAATTGACAAATTGGATAGTGTTTTGAGTACTGTGGATCAGAAACATATGCTTTGCCTTATCTGTTCATGCACTATTTCATCAAGCCTCATCAAATCCATCTATCTGACATAATTACTCACCTATCCAACCTAGCTAAGTACATTTCAATAATTTACATGTTTTAAATAGTCATTTTATATTGGTTTTACAAATATATTGTTTAACTATTCATGAAACCCGAGCTTTCTTTGTGGAGGAGTTGTAACACTACCCCACCTCCATCTCTCCACCTTAGCATATCAACCTCTGCCTTGCCATTCTTGAGTCTTACCCCCTCATAACTCTTCATGACCCCGTTACAGGACTATAACTCTATTTCCCTTCTCGAAAAAGACTTACATAACCCCACCAATATCATTACCCTAATCGATATAGGTTATCCAGACTGACATCAGTGACCTAAAATGACACCAGTCACTTAACTGACATCTATCACTGTGTTTTTTTACACTATCAACCCCCAAAATCTTCCCCAACAACCTCACCAAAACACAATTCCCCTACCCAACCTACGTTGTATTATTCACTAATACATTCAAAATTGCAGCACAATAAATAGCATTCTAACTTTCACTCTCTCTCTTTTCATTTATGTTTTTTTTAAAACTTTATTTCTAAATAGCGAACTGTCATTCGAGGGAAGTGTTACGCTTCTTGGAACAAGCATGTAGTTTGGTAGCCCACACATATCTCTACTAATAATAATTCTATTTAATGTGTTCTTATACACATGTGTCTTCGTCCATATCCAAAGAGGAGTTCTCACAATGTCTAGAATGGTGCACATCATTTTGGGTACTTAATCACTTATCCCTAACCTTCATAATTCTATTTATTCCATTTAAAATAGATAGAAAAACTAATTAAAACATTCTGGCATGCCCAGTGGGACCCTAGAGTTTACCTTGGGTTCATTCTTTGCTTTTAAAATGACATTCATATAGGTGCATCGATAATGAAGTTTTCATTATTGTAATATATCCTTTTGTTCACCATAAAAGCAATATACCACACCTTTCATTTTTAGCGTAAGGGAATGAGTTGAACTTTCTCTCCTCTCTCACCTCTTCTTCTATTGCTTCTAAACGAAATCATTATCTTGTGCAAAGCTAAAAGAAACTTCTTTTTGTTTGCCTCATTGTATGTGCATCAAAGTAGTGAAAGTCATACTCTTTCCCTTTTCTCATTATTTTACATCCAAAGAAAACACTTTAGTTTTTGGGTGTAAAACTTACTGCATCACTGGTCAACTTGCTACATATTAGTCACCCATAAAACTAATTAGCTGGCTAATGAATAATAACATAATTTCTCACACACCTCCAAACCACGTATCAACTTACACATTTCAAAATTTCCCCAAATCCTTAGGTGGGATTTACCTAGATTTCATCACTGAGGAAACAAAGTTAGTTCGGTGTTTTGGCCAGACTAAATCACAAGTCATAGATTTGGGCCTCCCATACCTAATTGTATATAGAGGACTCCCTAACCAAAACTCTTGAAACCATCTCTAGATGGATTCTAGGAACTTCATTATCCAACTTCCTCTTCACACAATATGGTTAAGGCATAAGCCATTAAGAGACTAAAAACAATTCTTAGGAGTTAACACTAGTTAGTTGTATGATCTTTTCTACCTTTTTGTTGCTTGTTGTACTTTTGAGTTGGTAAAGACATTTTGTATCAAAACCAATTCTTCTAAGCCTTTTAGAATTGTTAACCTCTGGCTTCAGCCCCCTGAGTGTTCTCTATCGACACACAATCTTGTCATATTCAGTCAAGCTACCAATGTCGGTAGCCTAAGTATAATATGACCCTAGTCATATTACCGACATCGATGTCCTTACATACCAACCTTGATTAGGAAACCGATACCGGTCTCTATGGATTTTTTGATTTTTAATCTACCCCAAACATCAAACTAAAATCACCTACTTGTTTTAATCAAACTTGGGGTTTTTTTAATTTATTTTTTATCAAAAATATAGGGTCTGTTAATTTTTTTTGCCCTTTTGCATGGTCTTGATGCAAAATCAAACTAAGCTTCTCATTGATCATGCAAGTTGACAACCTCTTCTGCCTTCACCTCCTCTTTCTAGTCATTCTATGGAGTGTAATCTTATTGTGGAAGGTTTCCTTGGCTATGTCAATCCTATTTAGCCACCCATAATACTAGAGGGTGATTAGGATTTCGCTTGATTCCTTGATTGTAACACTAAATCCCTCTAGCATTACCTTGTCATGAGTCAGACACGTAACTCTTCTAGTGATTTGATTTATGGTATGCCCACTTCCTTGATGGAGACAATGTCAGTTATTCCACCATTCCCCCTATGGTTACTCAAACTGTCACTTCAATGAGTAACACAGTCGTATCTAATGCTTAGAGTTTAGTTTCTCCAACCTGCAATCAAACCCAACTTCCATTGGGGTTTCCTTAACCTCACAACTGTTAGCCACTCAACCAAGTCAGACCCCATTTTAGAACTTGGTTATGTCAATCCTAACTACTCTTGCACTGATTAATACAAGAGTAACCACCTATCCCTTAGCCAATGTCACCATAATCCAACCCACAGTGGTAGTTCCTAGCTAAGGTTTTGTTCTGAATCTTACGAGATAAGCCCCTTTCTCTTTAGATCCTCAACCTATGCTTCATTACCTATATGTTGCATCTACCTAGCCACCACAACCTATGTTATATGTTGCTTCAACTCTCTGAAGGCACCCTATAACTTGGGGAGTGCCTCTCAAACCAATCCCCCTCCAGATCCAATCAAGATGTTGATAGATAAGATGTCCAAGTTAGAGACATCTATTTCAGGTTCAAATAACATTCTTTCATATGATCAAATATGCAATGAACCCATCTATCCTTGAGTACCTATCCATCCTTATCCCAATCAGTGGGAGCTTCCTAAGTTCACTCACTTTCAAAGCAAAGAAGACCCACAATAAAGCTTACAAGTATTCAAACATGCTTGTTACCTCATAGGACATGATGACGCATTGTTACTTCATACTTTTCCCATGTCCCTTACGGGTGCTAATCTAAATTGGTATAGCTCCATTACCTGACACTCCTTGTTTTCCTTCACCCAACTTGCTTAGATGTTTTTAGATCATTTCTTGATCAATATCTCTAAAAAAGTCTCAATCATGGGCCTTTTTTTTATTTGACAATTTAAAGATGAGTTTATAGCTGATTTTGTTGCTCATTGGAGAGGTCTCATTAATCAACTCTCCTTCTCATTACCCCAGCCCGAGCTCATTGAACTCTTTTTAAGAGCATGCACTAAGCACGTCTCCTCAACCCTCCAAGTTCAAACCTTTTGCACATTCAATGAAGCCTTCATAATGGCTTGAATGCTTGAGATTCAAGTAGTAGATGAAGATTGAGTCAAATTACGCAAAAAGAATGCAAATTCTAAGTCTAGTGACTCCTCTTCCAACAAAAATTCTAAAGGCTCAACCAATACAATAGTCGTTAAGTCATCATCTTCTAAAAAGGTAGATCAATCCAAGTCTTTGATTTCTCAAAACCCAATGAAGCAATTCCAACAATGATATAAATGTAGAGAGTACACTTCGATTGGGGAGTCATATACCTTCATACTGAGGCAAGGAGGTATTACCCTTCCTCAGGTCAAGCCCCCTATATAGTTTGATATGTCCCATCTTATACCCACCTAGTACATGGAGGACCAATTTTGTGGATATTATTGAGTGAAAGGCCATGATGCTAACAACTGTAAGACCCTTAAGAACATTGTTTAGGACATGCTCGATAAGGGTGATCTTGTTTTGGATAACCCCAACACACTAGCTAACCTGAACTTAGATGTCTTCAAGAAGCCATTTCTCAAGCACTCCTCTTCTCATAACAATGTTTAGATAACGATCAAGCATATACATGACCACAACATCCACACTATTGATGTGACCTTTGCCTCAATGTCGATCCATCCTAGTCCACCTTCTCCTCTTCCCCAAATAGAGGAGTCTGTCATACCTGTACTACTCCCTTGGGTAGAGGAACTTGTTTTACCTCTTTTTCTTCTATGAGAAGTAGGTCCTCCTCTACCTATCCTTTTTCCACATGAAGAACCTATTGTGCCTATTCCCCTTGTGCACATTTTTCCTATTCTTTTATCACTTGAAGAACATACATTACCCGCTCCTTGAGCACATGTTGAAGGGGGTATCATACCTTTGCTCTTCACCTTCGAGGAGCCTTCTTCACTTGCATCTCATATACTAATGGAAGGTAGTGCCATATCAACTCCTATTTTATGTGTAGAGGAGCCTATTTCGTTTGATCCCATGTTAGTCGAAGGACCAATTGCACCTGCTCATATTGAGCCCATTTTACCGCTTCTCTTACCCATAGAAGAGCACACTTTATCGGTCCATTGTATGCATATTGAGGGGGAAATTATCTCGATACTCTATCCACTTGAGGAGCCAAGTTTTCCAGTCCCTCCTCCATTAGTGGAAGATCATGTATCTTCTCCTACCTTGGTTGAAGAGGATCCTGCTATGGCTCTTACCTATCTTTGGCCTGAGGTTGTCACTACCAACAATGTCCCTCTTTCATAATCACTTGAGTCTTATATGGAAGTGACAATAAGGCCTATGCCAACATTATCTAAATGCTTCTCATGGTTGGTAGGAAATCTTAGTTTTATTGACTCCAAGAAGCTGGATCATGCAACATTTTGGGATCAGCTCAAAACTTGTTTCCCTACATAACAAAAGTTATCCTTGATCATTAACCCTTTCGCAACCATTTACCCCAAGGTGTTTGACAAGGTTCAAACTCGTTCTCCTCCACCAAAGGAGGTTCAAACCCTAACATCAGAACCTTTACCATCTCAAGCATCCACCACACTAAATCAAATTAGATCTTTAGGCACTCACCCAGTGTTCTATCTAACTCATTCACAAGTAAAGTTAGATTTGAACCCTCTTACACCTAGAAAGAATGTCAAGCTTCCTAAGCCTCATTAACTCACTATATCATCAAATTTACCTTCATTCTTAGGGCTACACCCCTTGACTTTGGTTAAATCACCCACACCTTGGGGAACTAAAAGGCAAAGTTACCTATGCTCAGTTTTTACACATGAAATGAAAGTGATGTTTTCACACATGAAACTCTAGAGCTTAGTGTTGGCACTCAACAAATGACAAATGAGATTTGAGGGGGCTACCAAACCCTTTTTTTTAGGTTTGGTCAGTCATCAATGTCAATATTTATGTGCCCTAGGTAGCCAACATCGATCGATACCCACTGACATCGGTCTAGTAGACAATGACAATTATGCTATTGACATCAGCAACCTCATCGATGTCGATCATCTTGTTATAAGCAAACAATTTTCAACCCTCCCTACCTAATTTTTTTCTCTTAACTAAGAGCATGTGACCCTTTTATAGTCCAAAATACACTAGGGGCAATTGGAGATCATGCTTATCTCCCAATCATGATAGCTGACTGTGGGGTTCACTAACATTTCCACCAACTGCAATGAATGACTTGGAGATCATGTATATCTCCCCAACCAGACACACCCTTTATGATGACATTATTGTTATTACTAAGCTAGTTAACACTATGATTGCTTTGAAGTTGGATTTTTCATAGGCATTACAGATCATGACCTTGACTAGTCCCTGTTACCTACGACTATTTTATGTCTTCTAAGAGCACTTCCATTTTTGGATACTTGGGACACATTGACCATTGGAGATGCACCTTTGATGGTTTTAACCCAATTAGTTATCACTTACATATATTGTGGATTAGTTATTTCTATTTGTGTCCTCCTGACCTTTTGACCATTTGACCAACTTTAACGTGAAGTATTGTGCACATGTGTCACATTATCACGACATTTCCACTTCCCACCTAAATTTACCTACCCATCTTCTTTAAAAATGATCATCGATTATGGTTTACCACCGTCGGTCCTCATTTTGAGGGTGGATACCTAATCCTATCCTTGGGGCGAAAAACCTTTATTTTTGTCTCACTTGTATATATAAGTTACAAGACAAAAAAGGGCAAATGTAGACACTATAATTATGCTAATCCCTTGCATGATTACCTAAATCACATTACCCATTGGTACATTTCTTATTTAATTCCCTAACCTATGTCTTTACCCTTTAGGCACATGTAATTAATTTGATTATTTAGTTAAATTAGTGAAATCTCTTTTGGCTACCTCACCTGGCCACCTTGCCCTATGATCGATTCTCACCCTTTGACTCACCCTAAGACCTGACCATTCTATCCTAACCAACTAGGACCTATTCTTCCCCCACTCGTAACTCTTTAACTACCTGACCACCTCTTGACCTTGTGTTATGACCATTTTCCAATAGGAAAACCCATTTGTCAAAGTAAGAAGTGGGCTAAAAGGCTAAATATAACCTATTTTACCTAGTGTTGGGGAATCGATGTTGGTTAGCCCACGATTGATGCCGATGGGGCCATCGATGTTAGTTACTTAAGCCTACTTGTAAATTGGCCATGGGGTCAAAAAATCATTTATTGGCACATAACTTTTGTTATCAGAACATTCTAGCATCACTGTTGACATTCAGGCTTACTGTCACTCTGTAAGAATTATTCCATATCAGGAATTGATAAACTGCATAGTGTTTTGAGCATCATGGATCAAGAATATATGCTTTGCCTCATCTATTCACACATTGGTTCATCAAGCCTCATCAGAGCCATCTATCTAGCACAACTACTCACCTATCCAACCCAACTAAGTACATTTCAATGTTTTTACATGTTTTAAATAGTTGTTTTATATTGATTTTACAAATATTTTGGTTAATTATTCACGAAACTCGAGCTTCTTTTATGGAGGAGTTAACACTCCCCCACCTCTATCTCTCTACCTTAGCATATCAACCTCTAGCTTGCCCTTCTTGATTCTTAGTCACCTCCTCATGACTCCTCACGACCCCTTTACAAGACTACAACTCTTTTCCTTCCTGAAAAAGCCTTCCATAACCCCACCAATATCATTGCCCCAACCAATATCAATTATCCAGACTGACATTAGTGACCTAAACTGACATTGGTCACTTAATCGATGTCTGTCACTTTATTGTTTTACACCATCAACCCCTAAAAGCCTCCATAATAACCTTACCAAAACATAATTCCCTGCCCAACATGCACTGTATTATTTATTGACACATTTAGACATGTAGCACAGTAAACAATATTCTAACTCTCACTCTCTCTCTTTTCATTTATGTTTGTTTTAAAGTTCTTTTTCTAAATAGCATATTGTCATCCTAGGGAAGTGTTAGGCTTCCTAGAATAAGCGTGTAGCTTGGCATCCCACACATATCTCTACTAACAACAATTACATTTAGTGTTTTCTTATACACAGGTGTCTTCCTCCATAGCCAAAGAGGAGTTCTCACAACATCTAGAATGGTGCACATCATTCTGGGTACTTAATCACTTATCCCTAAACTTCATACTTTTGTTTCTTCTTTTAGAATAGATAACAAAACTGATAGAAACATTCTGGGTGAAAATGAAAGTTATGCCCTTCAAATTGAAAAAAGTTGGGGCTACTTACCAATGTGCGATGACCTACATTTTCCATTACCTCCTTCACATCATCATGAAAGACTACGTGGATGATTTGCTCAGCAAATCTAAGCATCGTTAAAACCATTTGGTGATCCTCAAGATCATCTTCTATGCTACAATGTTCATCTTAATTTAAAGAAGTGCATCTTTGGGGTCCTCTTCGGTAAGCTACTAGGCTTTATCATTTCTCTCCATGGCATTAAGGATGATCTTGTTAAGGTTCAAGCCATTCTAGAAATGCCTCCACCCAAAAACCTCAAGCAACTTCGTAGTCTATAAGGAAAATTATAGTCTATTCGGCATTTTATCTTTCAATTATCACATAGATGTCAACCATTTCATCACCTTCTTAAAAGGAATGTCTTATTTGAGTGGAGTGAGGAGTGTCAAAAAGCATTTGATGCTCTCAAAGGTTATCTTCTTTCCCCACCTATCCTCATTCCACCTAAGGAGGATCAACCATTCTATCTCTATATTTTAGCAACAGATCACTCCATCGGTGCTATGATTGTGCATAGGGATGATAACCACAAGGAGCAAGCTGTCTACTATATAAGTTAAATGCTTATAGACTTTGAAACTTAGTACACTCATACCAAGAAACTTTTTCTTGCTTTAGTATTCATAGCTTATAATCTTTGACACTATAAACTTAATCACAAGACCTATGTCATCACCAACATCGATCCCCTCAAATATATGCACTCCAAGACGTATCAAAACTAATACATGGCTCATTCACTTATGCTTCTTACTGAGTTTTATTTGGAGTTAATTCATCAAAAATCAATCAAAGGGAAAATGATTGTAGACTAGTTGGCTGATGCTCCTCTTCCCTACACATAACCTTCTAATATCAAATTTCTCGATGAATCTATTGGCACACTCTCCATTGATGACACCACCTATAAAATGATGTTATTTTTTGATAGTTATAAATGTCAAACTAGAGGGGGTGCAAAGGCCATCCTTGTTACTCTCAATGGTGAACCCATGCCTTTGTCCTTTAAACTAGATTTTGAGTGCACTAATAACATGGTAGAATATGAGGCCTGAGTTCTTGGGCTTCAAACAACCCTTTTCTTGGGGGTCAAGTCAATCCACATCTCTAGAGACTCCTAGATTGTGGTAAATCAAGTCAATATCTCTTATCAGTGTAAGAATGACATCCTAAAATGGTACAAACACCATGTAGACACACTATTGGCCTCTTTTGACAAATATCTCTTGCAAACTATTCCTCGTTTAAGAAATAAGTTTGTTGATACCATGGCCTCTCTTGCCTTGCACATTCCCTCTTCGTCATCTTCTTTAAAGATTTATGTTATCATCAATCTTCTGACATTACCCTCTTACATTTCAGCAAACATCCTCTTTGTTGGTAATGTAGACACCAATCCTCATGATGTTTGGTACAAATAGTTGGTGGACTATCTCACAGTGTTGTCCCCTCCAATCTTTCTAACAATGGGTGGTGTGCTTTTGTCAAAAGCACTGTTCATTACACCATGTTTGGGGGTCTTCTCTATAAGAGAGGCTTTGATGGCCTCTTTCTTCACTGTCTAACTAGAGCTGAAGTCCCTTATGCCATCAAGGAAGTCCATGATGGAATTTGTGGTGGACACTGTAGTTGGAATGCGATTGGTAAACACATTCTTCAACTTGGCTATTATTGGCCAAACCTTAACCAAGATTGATATGATTACATTCGACATTAAATCAAATTCTAACAACACATAAATCTTCTTCATGTACCAAGTCACGTTTTTCAAGTAGCTCAAGATTTTTGGCCCTTCCTTATCAATGAGATTAACCCACATTCATCTCTCTATCATCACTCTATCATCATCATGATAGAATATTTCACTAAGTGGGTGGAGGCAATTCCCCTTGTCTCCATAAAAGCTAACAAAATTATCAACTTTATTAATCATCACATTATTTTCCATTATGGTATTCCTCACAAGATAATTATGGATAATGGTAAATCCTTCAAGAATAAATCTATCCAAAGGCTCTTCGGTGCCTTTAGAATCAAGCTAAGCTTCTCATCTCCCTATCATCCACAAGTAAATAGATAGGTAGAGGTTTGTAAAAAATCTTTGACCAAAATTCTCTTAAAAGTGGTCAGTTACTCTATTAGGGATTGGCACATGCATATTCCATTCAATTTATGGGCCTATCGCACTAGCACTCAAACCCCTATGAGTGCTACACCTTTTTATTTGGTTTGTGGTATTGAGGCAGTCTTGCCTCTTGAGGTCTAGATTCCTTCTCTTCATATAACCTTACAGGATATCCTCTTTAATGATGATTTTTACAAAGAACGCTTGGCCCAACTTGAGTTGTTCGATAAGCGTTGACTTGAAGCTCTAAACCATCTTCAAATCTATTAAGAGCATATTAGGTGCACCTATAACAAGCACATGAAAGAGCAAGATTTAAAAATCATAGATTTCATCTTGAAGGAGAATCAACATGTGACTAACATGGAGAAAAATAAAAAGGGCAAGTTCATTCCTAATTAGCTTGGACCATATATCACAACTCACAAATATGGACCAGGGGCTTATCACTTGTCCTCTCTCGAAGGCAAGCTAGAACCTGAGCCTTTAAATGCATTGTATTTATGACTATTCTTTTGCTAATCAAGTGTCATGTCGCTTCATGTCTAGCTTGAGCTTATCCCTTGAGCAAAACTTCTTCTATTTTACAAACTTTCCTTTCACCCTTTTCCCTCACACTTTTGTCAATCTTTGAAGTATGGTGGTTTTGTCCTCATAAAGGGACACCCCTAAGCCTTTATAGTCATGTCCATGACTAATATCTAAAAAAAAAAATTGGGGTATAAAGCAAATTCATTATCTCTTGGGTCACTATAAAAAATGTAAACTGCTCCCTTAAAGGATAATTATGTAGCATAATACTGCTGTTATGAATGTAGACTGCTCCCTTGAAGGATAGCTATGTAGCATATTACTACTACAATAAATAGACTGATCCCTTGAAGGATATCTATGAAAAGACAAACCATATAAAGCATAGACTGTTTTGTCGAAGGATGGCTATGTTAACTTTGTTATAGCAAGCATGTACTTAAAAGCTTCTTATATCGATCAACTTTACATGACCTCAAGAAACAATAAACATCATATACATAGACTTCTTGCATTGATTAGTCTAAAAAAAACAAAATAGGACTTATGCCATATAATTGCTTATGAAAGCTCTCAGGTTATCTACAAAAAGGGAATATCATCCCACTAGAAGGTTTTCGTTACCCATTTACCCCTTTGCTCATTATACCCTATTCCCTCATCTCTCTTACCTATTAAATGCAAACAAGGGACTTAGAGCTCACTTGCCACAAAGTGAACCAATCGCTTATCCAATGCAACTATGGTCAATAGTGTAGCGCATGAAAAGGGCTTATGTTTATATGCCTCCCCATGCTGCCTGATGGTCCTCATCAATGAAATAACATTGTGCCTTTCATCTTAACCATCTTGTTCACCTATCAATTTCTCCTTTTAGATGTTGTGTCTTGAGGTGAAAAATTGCTTGTTTTCAATTCTTTGGTATAAGTTTTGATCACTAAAATAAAAAATATATGTCTGGTATCAAACACATTTATTATCATAAGCAAGCTCACAGTAATTATTTCTGATAATCAACCTAACCATACTAACAATCTGTGTTTCAATAATTCATTTAATCCAAATGCCAATTTGTGTTATTAAAATTATAATTAGCATTTTTTCATCAATAGTTTCTATGAATACCAATACACATGGAAGTTATATCAACATCATTCATTTTAAAGCATACACCATCACACATATGGAAAATGCTGAAATGAAAAACCAACATAGTACATTTTATGCACACACCATCACATATATGAAAAAATGCTAAGACGTATCTAAACATTCAATTGTGCATGTACCATCACTTTCAGGAATCTAAAACCACAAACAACTCTGATACCACTTGTCAGGATCTAGGAGCACAATTGATTACCTTGTATAAGCAACTAAACACGAAATTTAACTAGAAGTAACAAGCAACTAGAAATCAGAAACAACACAGAATATGAGAGACAATACCCAATTGTATTAATACTCTTCCAGAAGGAAATACAATAAAGAAGATGCCACAATCTTCTTCACACTCCTCTAGGGCTCCCACACCTCTAAAGCATAAATAGTAAATCTTTTCAAGAGTTCTCTCTCTCAATCATGGTCACAACAAAAAACTCAAACACATAGCTGTTGTTTACCTCCACCAGTCAGTAATAATACTACCAGTCCAAGTACTCAAAGTACTCTAAGTAGATCACCTTTGCACAACCTGTAACACAACTGATCTTACTTACACATGTAGATCTCACCTAATCTTGCTATACTGCAGATCAACCTGGCCTTGCACACCTGTCGACCTAGATCTTACACACCCGTGTAGTTCTTCTACACCTGAAGAACCCTTGTCCTTGCCTCCACAAGTCCTTATTATTCTCCAAACCAGTACCCCAGTGGATCTTCTACCAAATCTTGCTATCCCACAAATCGACCTGATCATACACACTCGGCACCCCTGTGGAACTAGGAGCTACCCTATTGTTCACCTCCACCAGTGAGTATCACTACTACTAGTACACAAATACTCAAAGTACTCCAAGTAGATCATATTTGCACAACCTGCAACACAACTGATCTTCCTTACCATGTAGATCTCTTTACACCCTGAAGAACCCTTATCCTTGCTTCACCAAGTCCTTATGATTCTCCAAACCAGTACCTCGGTGGATCTTCTACTAGATCTTGCTATCTCGCAGATCTACCTGATCATACACACTCGACACCCCTATGTAACTAGGAGGAGCTAACCTTTGCTCTCTTCACACTGAAGGAGCTAACCAAGCTCAACTCTAACTAGCACACTTTACAATACAACCCATGAGTCTATTATATAGATCTCATACAAAAAATAATTAGACTTTCCAATTACAATAATTAGAAACTGTAGCTCAAGACTAAAATTAGCCTTTAACATGCAAACAACCGGTTCGTTAACAAACTGTTCGTGAAACTGATAGTTCTGGAACCGCACAAGTAACTTACATCGATCCCTATCTGTCTGGGGATGACTGATGTCGGCCGATCCTTGACCGATGTCGGCAGCTTCCTGTCTCCACCTGACCGACGTCGGTGACTGTGACACTCAACAACCTCCATGTTTGCATTCGAGTGAAGCTTTTAGCTCCACAACCTAACAATCTCCCACTTGGAGATAAATAGATGCACATGTACCTGTACCTGTACATCATCTAATTTGTTTCCTGGCTTGTGTCCCTCTTCAAGCTCAATCTTGAAGACCAACCACCACACATCTTGTGGTGCTCCGCTTGTCATCCAAGTAACCTGCCGTTTCTGCATCTACAAACCCATGTAGAAAAGAACTTGACCAGCATAGCATGAATCCCTACTGCTGGTCCCTCTTAGATACCTGAGAACCCACTGAACTGCTCTCCAATGCTTCTTTCTCAAATTGGCTATGAACTTGCTGACAATACCCACTACTGGGGCAAAAATAGGTCTAGTACACATGTACTTAACCTCATCATGTGAATTGGGACCTTGTTCTGTGAACTATCCATCCATAGGTGTGCAAACTGGTTCTGTATCCCGCATCTTAAACCTCACCACTACCTTATCCACACAATCATCTGGAGACAAAATCAACCTATGACCTTTCGTGTGTCTAGAAAAACTCATGCCAAAGAATTTTCCTGCTCCCAAATTCTTCATGACATACCACTGAACTAACTTTACCTTTAGCTCAACAAAACCCTGCATGTGTGATCCTGCAACAAGCATACACACTACATACAATAACAGGATAATGTTGCATTTATCATCCAACCTGGTAAAGAAAATACAATGGTTACAATGACACTGACTAAAGCTATGCTTTGTCATACACCTGTCAAACCTGTACCACTGTCCTGCAGCTTCCTCAAGACCATATACCCTGGCCTTCCATCTCACGTGTCCATTCCCTCTCTTCTTTAACCAAAGAATCCATTCGTCTCTCAATGCTTTCATCCCAGCTGACAACTCTACCAAATCTCCTGTTTGATTCTCTTCCAAAGAATTCATGCCATGTTCCCACTATTTCTTGGATCCTACCTACTCTGCAGTGAGCAATAAGTATAAAGAAGGGGAATATCGAATTTGAGGCTTACTTACACTTTCAGTCCTCCACATGGGCATTTAAGACTCCTTGACAGCATGCTGTCCACCCAAAATTTATTTTAGTGACCGATGTCAGTCACCACCTAGTCTGCATCCAACCGACATCATTTCTATGCGACTGACCTGACTGTCGATGTCGATTCCTTGACCGATGCTGGTGTCCACCCGATCGACGTCGGTGTCCACCTGCTTGACATTACCAACTTTGCTTATCTGCACATGATCGATGTTGGTACTTGTCTGATCAACGTCGATTCATCTTGATCGATGCTGGTAACTATGTTTTCCTGTGAGTGATGACTTTTTACCCACAAGCTTACTTTAAATCAAAACCCTGTCCAAACTGCTCTACTCAGAAATATTCAGTCCCATCCGCTGATCTCTGTCCATCATCTCCTCCATAAACACCAAGGCTTTCCACTTCTTAAGTTTGTCAAACACATCTGACTTCCTCTTAAGAACATGCATCTTCTTCTTGCTCATGTGACCAAGCCTACAAAGCCACGTCTTCGAAATAGAAGAAGAATCAATAATACAAGTAGGTAGATAAAGAGTACCTACTTTCTTACCACCAGCTAATTTAAGTGCATCTGTTGTGAGAGTTCCTGTGCATCTCTCATCACCCAACTTTCCTAAAGAAATTAGCCTTATCTTCAGAACTGGGACCTGCATGACATCCTTCAACACCCATGTGTTGGCCATCTACAATTTCAGCCACACTTCCCCTTTGCCAATACTTTGACAAGGCTTACCAACCCCTAAATAAATCTTTCCAAAGTCTCGATGGACCTTAACATGGAAAAACACTCTATTTGGGGTTGCATGGAAAGAGGCAACATAATCTATAAACTAAGATTCTACTTTGTCCAAGGAACATATAAGAACAACCAGTGCAATAATTCCTGCAACACATGCTCCTTCATGCTGATCTTCTACCAACCAACAATCTTTCTTTACCTGCTCTTTCTTTCCATAACACCATAATTGATCATTCTTGCTTTCGAATTCCTCCATTCTTAGCTTACTTTCTTCTGCCATTGCTATACTCCCACTCAATCAGAAACCCCTGAGAGTGACCTGTAATCAAACACAAACCTGCTCCCTGCAACCTCGCTCTGATACCACTTTGTCAGGAATCTAGAAACACAAACATCTCTGATACCACTTGTCAGGATCTAGGAGCACAAATGATTACCTTGTATAAGCAACTAAACATAGAATTTAACCATAAGTAACAAGCAACTAGAAATCAAAAACAACACAGAATATGAGAGACAATACCTAATTGTATTAATACTCTTCCAGAAGGAAATACAACAAAGAAGATGCCACAATCTTCTTCACACTCCTCTAGGGCTCCCACACCTCTAGGGCGTAAACAGTAAATCTTGTCAAGAGTTCTCTCTCTCAATCACGGTCATAACAAACAACTCAAACATAGAGCTATTATTCACCTCCACCAGTCAGTAACAATACTACCAGTCCAAGTACTCAAAGTACTCCAAGTAGATCACCTTTGCACAACCTACAACACAACTGATCTTACTTACACATGTAGATCTCACCTGATCTTGTTATACCACAGATCAACCTGGCCTTGCACACTTGCCAACCTAGATCTTACACACCCGTGTAGTTCTTCTACACCTAAAGAACCCTTGTCCTTGCCTCCACAAGTCCTTATGATTCTCCAAACTAGTACCCCAGTGGATCTTCTACCAGATCTTGCTATCCCGCAAATCTACCTAATCATACACACTCGGCACCCTTGTAGAACTAGGAGGAGATACCCTGTTGTTCACTTCCACCAGTCAGTATCACTACTGCCAGTACACAAGTACTCAAAGTACTCCAAGTAGATCACCTTTGCACAACCTGTAACACAACTGATCTTACTTACCATGTAGATCTCTCTACACCCTGAGGAACCCTTTTCCTTGCCTCACCAAGTCCTTATGATTCTCCAAAGCAGTACCCCTATGGATCTTCTACCAGATCTTGCTATCCAGTAGATCTACCTAATCATACACACTCAGCACCCCTGTGAAACTAAGAGGAGCTAATCTTTTCTCTCTTCACACTGAAGGAGCTAACCAAGCTCAACTCTAACTAGCACACTTTACAATACAACCCATGAGTCTATTATATAGATCTCATACAAACAATAATTAGACTTTCCAATTACAATAATTAGAAACTGTAGCTCAAGACTAAAATTAGCCTTTAACATGCAAACAACCGGTTCATTAACAAACTGTTTGTGAAACTGACAGTTCTAGTTTCGCACAGGCAACCAACGTCGGTCCTTGTTTGTCTGGGGATGACCGACGTCGGTCGATCCCTGACTGATGTCAGCAGCTTCCTGTCTCCACCTGACTGACGTCAGTTGGCCTGACCGATGTCGGCAACTGTGACACTCAGTAACCTTGATGTTTACATCTGGGTGAAGCTTTTAGTTCCACAACCTAACAATCACAAATATGGGAAATGCTCTAATAACCTACTAACATGTTAGCATCATCATAACCATAATGATTAACATATAACATACTCACTAATATCATCATAACCATAACCATAACATTTAACATCTCACATCATAATAACAAGGCATCAATAAACAACATCTATAATACCATCATCATCATATAAATCAAAATCATGTCGTAACAATGGTTTCATCTTGTATATGTTGAATATCAAAGTATACATCAATTCTACCTTAGTATATATATCTCGCTCTCAAAAAAAAATACATCTCACATTTTTCACACAGAGGCTGGTATATGTGTGTACATCATATCAAAATAAAAAATATACAAAACTAGCTGACTAATCCTATTGTGGAGGTGGTCATGACCCTACAGTGTCACCCATGTCCTTAACCTATCTGCGACACTGAGAGCTTGATGCTATGATATGGGAAGTCATTCGCTACTGTACCAAATATTCAACATACCTAGGGATCTCTCTATGTGCCCTAAGGGCTTGTGTATAATAATCAATCTCTATTAGACCAATGTTGTATCTCTCAACTGACATTGTCAATAGAGGACCTATACTCCCTACTTTAGGTACCAATGGTGTCTGTGGTGGTCCCATCATGCCAACAATAGGTTCTTGTGGTACCTATGGTGGTAGACGAGGTGTAGCTACCTATCCATACCTCAGGGCATCTCTCTCTACTGTCATGGCATCCATTTGTGCCTATAGCCCTATCACCTAACCACCTATAGTCAAAACCTATGACTGCATTACCACTAGCTATGTCTATAGGGCTAAAGCGTACCCTATGACTGATATCAGTTACCCTTGTAGCACTGTCACATATCCCTATAAAACATGTACCTATGTTGCATCCCTAGCTTGGATCGTAACATCTCTATCTCTAACAATAGCCTACATATCAGTGGGTAGTCTCCATGGGATCATGGCGTACTATCCTGCCCACCAGGATCTGTATGCCCCCATATAACTTACATCATTGATTCCTCTAGCTAGGAGCTCCTCAATGTTAGGCCCCTCTATCTCTTATGGCAATGGTAGGGGTATCTATATGTCATCCCTCTTATACCATGGCATGTCAGGAGGTACTCCCTATAAAAACCCATAATGATGCCTGATGCACTCTACTGGTATCCTCTCCACCTCCCTGGCTCTCTTGTCACACACCCACCTCATACTCTAAGTACCTTTCAACTGTATCCTCTACCTCAAAAAAGGAGGAAGTGTCAAATATGGTCTCCATATGATATTAACTGGTATTAGGGCATCCAACATCCTTATATGGTACTCAATATCTCTGACCACACCATCTATTTAAACATGGGCCATAGACTCTCTCCAATGTCTAAAGTTAACTCTATAGCCTATAACAATAGTGATAGGGAGGCCTAATGGTCAGGTCACTATGATATGCTCATAGGCCCAACAGTGTAGAAGGTAACCCACATAAAGGCTGTATCGATATCAGAATCTAATGCCCTAGAGCTCTTTGTATAGTTGTGTGAGGAATGTAGTCCCCCAAGCAAACACCATCCACTCTAGCATGTTAGCTAGTACACCTATCAAATCCACTAAAAATTTGCCACCATCCATGTTTGGTAATGCATAAACAATCACTCCAATCATGAGCATGGTTGTTCGTCTATGATCATCATCATCATCAACCTCGTATAGGGGCTCATATGTGAAGCTGGTAGAGTGGTACTCTATCTCCCCAACATGCTCTCCAAATAATGTGCCCATGAGCACATCATTCTCATCTCGACTACATATGTATAAGTTGACACCATGTATTAGTAGCCTCAATATCTTATATACATCCTCTGGTAGGACTATCATCTCGCCTATGGGAAGATGGAAGGTGTTGGTGGCTAGATCCTACCATTCTATCAATACCACCATCAATCTCACATCCCTCATAATTTGATCATATCTCCAAAATCCTCCTAGTTTACTTATAGTGATATGCTCCCACTCATTGGGAGTCACGTCTGTCATATCCTTGATAGTAGATTTAGGAGTCAATCTCAAAGTGTGAGATCTTGTCTCACCTATAACCATAAACACACACATCATTAAAACCAAGAACTATTCATCTCAACCAACCATCCATCTAACCTAGTTTCTCCTTTGGGAGAACTACATCAGCTTGAGACCCTTCATAAGGTTATGTAGGCAACACTTAATTGACATAGGGTCTCTTGAGGTTAGCTTGACCATTTTCACCTAGTGACTAACACCTAACTAGTTTCTTTATGAACCCAACCTTTTACTGCATTGTGAATGATCATAAACCCTCCAGTGCACAACTTATGGTGTTTTAGATCCAACCTTTACTCCTTAGGTTCCTAATTTCACTCCTAACAATCCTCTTTCACCCCTCCTTACTTATGCTACAACTGATGTTAGTCCTTACTTGATCGACATCAATCCCTTAGACTGTTCTTGATCCTTTGTTGGTAGATCAACATCAATCGAAGTTACCAATGTCGATGACTAATTTGATCTTAGGGCTAAATCGTTAAAACCCTTCATACCCCTTTTCTACCCTAAAACTACCCTCAACCCTCCTCAACCTACCCAAATCTCCACAATTTCAATTTTTAACCTATAGCTACTCTTTTTCCCCTCCTCCCTACCCTTTTTTACCCCTATTTCAAAAAAATTCAAAATCTAAATTCAATTGCAAATTGGGTGTATATGGGTCCTACCTCATCCACTCAATGACGACACGATGGGATGGCAAGCGCCAGGGCAACAACTCTGGCTAAAGGGTCTCTAATCATAGGTGTAGCCATCTCGATGGCAAATTCACCTGTGTGGTCTAATAGTGTCCCACAAGTTCTCACCTCACTCGACTCGCTCTCAAGCACTCTATAACTCCTCTCCACCACTAAAACCTCACCACCTAGCTCACACATGACATGAAAATGATGTTTTCACACATGAAACTCCAGAGCTCAGTGTTGGAACTTACAAAATGAGCTTTGAGGGGGCTGTCAAACCCTTTTTGTTAAGTTTGGTTAGTTATTGGTGTCAGCATTTTATGCCCTAGGTAGTTGATGTCGATCGATACTCATCGATGTTAGTTTAGTAGTTGATGATAGTTATGCCACTGAAATTGATAACCTCATCTATGTCAGTCATCTTATTATAGGCAAACAATTTCCAACCCTCCCTACCTCAAAGTTTTCTCTTAACTAAGAGCATATGACCCTTTCATAGTTTGAAATAGACTATATTAGGGGTAATTGGAGATCACACATATCTCCCAATCATGACGGCTAACCATGGGGTTCACTAACATCTCTGCCAACCACAACGGACAACTTGGAGATCATGTATATCTCCCCAACCACACACACCCTTTATGATGACATTATTATTGTCACTAAGCTAGTTAGCACTATGATTGCTTTGAAGTTGGCTTTTTCACAGGCATTGCAGATTACGACTTGGAGTGGTCCTTATTGCCTATGACCATTTTGTGTCTTCCAAGAGCACTTCTATTTTTGGAAACTTGGGACACATCGACCATTGGAGATGTACCTTTGATAGTTTTAACCTGATCAACTATCACTTATATATGCTATGGACCTGTTATTTCTATTTGTGTCCTCCTAACCTGTTGACTATTTGACCAACTTTGACATGAAATATTATATGTGTGTGTCATGTTATCGCCATTTTTCCACTTCTCACCTAATTTTACCCACCTATCTTATTTAAAAATAATTAGCGATTATGGTTTTACCACTATTGATCCCTATTTTGAGGGGGATACCTCATCCCATCCTTGGGGCAACAAACCTTTATTTTTGTCTCACAACTTGTATATACAAGTTACAATACAAAAAGGGGAAAATGTAGACACTAAAATTGCACTAATCCTTTACATGATTACCTAGGTTGTATTACCCCTTAACCCCTTTCTTATTTAATTCCTTAACCTATGTCTTTACCCTCTAGGCACATCTAATTAATTTAATTGTTTAATTAAATTGGTTAAATATCCTTTGGCCACCTCACTTGGCCACCTTGCCCTATGACTGGTTCTCACCCTCTGACTCACCCTAGGACTTGGTCATTCTATTCTAACCACATAAGACCTATTCTCCCCCCTCATAACTCCTTAACTACCTAACTGCCTCTTGACCTTATATTATGACCCATTTGTCGAAGTAAGAAGCGAGCTAAAAGGCTAAATATAGCCTATTTTACCTAGTCTTGGGGAATTGACATCAGTTAGCCCTCGACTGATGTTGGTGATCCCACCAACATCAATTACTTAATCCTGCTTCCAAATTGGCCATAGGGTCAAAAAATCATTCATTGGCACAAAGCTTTCATTATCAAAACATTCTAGCATCACTATTGACATCCAGGCTTACCGTCACTCTACATGAATTATTCTAGATTAGGAATTAAAAAACTACATAGTGTTTTAAGCATCATGGATCAAAAACATATGTTTTACCTCATCTGTTCATGTACCAATTTATCAAGCCTCATTAGAGCCATCTATCTGACATGACTACTCACCTATCCAACCTAGCTAAGTACATTTCAATATTTTCACATGTTTTAAACAATTGTTTTAAATTGGTTTTACAAATATACTGTTTAACTATTCATGAAACCTGAGCTTCCTCTATGGAGGAGTTGTAACACTCCCCCACCTCCATCTCTTTACCTTAGCATTTTAACCTCTACCTTGCCCTTCTTGAGTCTTACTCACCCCCTCACGACTCCTCACAACCCCTTTACAAGACTAGAGCTCTATTTTCCTTCCCAAAAAAGACTTTCATAATCCCACCAATATCATTGCCCCAATCGATATCGATTATCCAGACCAACATCGATGACCTAAACTGACACTAATCACTTAACTAACATTGGTCACTATGTTTTTTTACACCAGCAACCCCCAAAAGCCTCCCCAACAAACTCACTAAAACACAATTCTCCTGCCTAGCCCACACTGTATTGTTCACTAACACATTTAGACCTTTAACATGGTAAACAATATTTTAACTCTCACTCTTTCTCTTTTCATTTATTTTTATTTTAAAACTCTATTTATAAATAGCAAACTGTCATCCCAAGGAATTGTTACACTTCCTGGAATAAGTGTGTAGCTTGGCATCCCACACATATCTCTTCTAACAACAATTATATTTAGTGTTTTCTTATACACATGTGTATTTCTCTATAGCCAAAGAGGAGTTCTCACAATGTAGCATTGAGAACTAGTGTGCATAACAAACAAAGACAAGTGTCATTTCCATGATGTATACAAGGAAGTATACGTACAAAACACATGAGGCACACAAAATAGGCTAAAGGGCCATAATACAAGTGACATGGGCATATATCACTGAATGTGACAAAAGAAGATGTACAAGGACATGTTCAAATGTCCACATACACAAACAACAAGCAAGTTGGATTAGATCCACATAGAAGGACATATTCAAATGTCAACATATACAATCAAGAAGGCACACACAAGGGACATGGGCACATGTCCAAGGCATACATGAATAGAAATGGCATAAAGCCAAAGAACAATGGCGTATTCAAATGCCTTCGAATATAATAAACATAGAAAATACAATCAAGTCTAAACTAGGAAAGCTAGAAATGAAAGCATGCATGAATGTAGTATAAATCTATGTAATATTGAGAGTATACGTATGTTGAGTTTAAACTAGTGATAGTCGGTAAAAAATATGAGTACGAGTAGTAATGATCAATATCAAGATATATCAATGTACAAAATGGAATGTAAAGAATGTAAGTATAGAATTTGATAATAGAAACTGTGTATAAGATGCCCCCAAGTGGGCAAATGTGTCAAATGAATAACCATGAATTAGTGTATATGCCCCTGGTGGGTAGATGATAGTAAGTCTAGATCAATGTAGTAGACCTGAGCCCTATAATAAATCTACAAACACTCGATAAAAACAAGTGAAGCATGTATGTATGATAAAACCAACTATACTAAGATATCTAGCATATGTAGTGTCTATCAAATATAAGAAATGTAAACATAACAATGTGTATGATCTATAATTTTTGTGTTTTATAAGTAATATTTGAATATTTTTGTGTTTTGGCATGTTATATTATTTTTGTATTTTTTGGATATAAGCTATGTACAAGTAAATGAAAATACTATGTACATGGAGTAAGAGAAAATAAAATATGTACAAGAGGGTAGGAACTATACTAACTTATGAGTCTCATGGGAGACTCACTATCAATGTGACCTATGTCAAATAAGGGAACTATAATCTTACACATTGTGTGAAATGGGAACTATGATCCAATACTCTGTTGTAGTGAGCAATTTATGCCTATATTTGTATTTGTATTTGTAGTGGTGTTAGGAATCTATGGCACTAATTGTGGTGCCTTGTGAATTATAGGGGTCTTAGGAACCCATATAGTAGAAGAGGCTATAGGTGACATAGGTTCCCTATGTTGAGAACCTTGAAAACCCAATAATACTGATCTTGACATAAATAGAGTGGAAGAAGGTCCTCTAAAGTCTGTGACATATCTCTAACATAGGGGTCTCTATAATAATGGTCTCCATGGGAGAGTATGTATACACGTTAATATTGTAGGAGTAAACCTCACCTGCACTAGTGGTTCAACTGACCTCTATGATGTATGCATAGGAACTATGCTCTGAGCTATAACTGATAACTGTGTTATATCTGGTAACAGTGCTGGAACTGTAACTGGTGACTATACTATAACTGCCTATGGAATAGGTAGAGGATACTCATATGTGAGACCCTAAAATTTAACCACCTAATTTACATGTATGTATTTCAAGCATCTATCCACACTAGATGGGATGGCTTGTAGTTTTTGTAACCATGGCTTACCCAATAACATATCAAACATGTTTACACCAGGTACTACTAGGAATTATGGTTATATGTGTTAGTTTAACTTATAATGGAAGCACAATCTCATTGATGAAACTTTGAACATGACCACTAAAACCACTAATGATTGTGTTTATGGGGAATACATCCTACTCTAAGTATCCCAAATGTTTTAAAAGTGTCAAAATGCACATGTTATTATTTGACCCATTGTCAACCATAACACTCTAGATAGGATGATGATCTATGTATGCTCGTATAAAGAGTGCATGTAAATTTATATCATCATCAATAATCTCCTGATCTAAAAATGTTATGAGTGGTCTATATGGAACTATAGTATGGTAAATTCAAATAATTTTATGAAATTGGTGTGCCTCCTCTATAATAGTATAATATTAAGCTGGTGGTGGATGTTCCTGATATGTGTAGTGAATATTTGATGTGTTCCCTACCTCATTCGTTATGTGTTTTGGAAACATATATGAGAATATCCTTAATGCCTTAACTTCTATTTGTTGTGATTTTAGTTCCTTTGTGGGTATGCCCACATCAATAATATTAGCCTCAATAAAATCTTATATCTTATGTTTTAGGCTTACGCATTTGTTTGTTGTATGCCCTGGTGCCCTATGATACTCACAAAATATGTTAGAATCATAGTTCTTTTGAAGATTATATGTCATATAAACCTATTTAATGAGAGGGAGAGATATGAAATTACATTCCAAGCGCTGTTGTAAAACCTATGTTGGTGATTCTGGAAGGTTGGTGAAGATTCAATGAGAAGGAGTGGATAAAACCAATCGAGGAGATGGCTTGGAAGTTGTGTTAACTGTGGCCTTTTGATCACTCTTGTTATTTATGTACCTTACCTTTTATAGAGGCTTATTTGAACTCTTAATAGTTTATTTTGATCCATTTGTAGATTTTAGTTTACCCATTGATAGAATCTTGACGTCTCTCTTTTTCATTGTGTGGCACAAATTTGTGAATGTAGGAAACTTCTTAAATAAGATAACTTCATGTAATGTTGGTAAAAGACTTTGTTTAAATATGTCTTCAAGCTCTTTATATGCCATGGGGATATTCAATTTAGATAATATAGTCTTATATCATAAGACATAGTCAACATTAGGTTCATTTGACTTTTGTTTCATTTATGCAACTTGGGCATATAATATCTTATCACTTATATTGATAGAGAACTATACTAAAATCATGTTGGCCAAAAGATTGAATGTTGTGATAAATATATTTGGTTAGTCATAAAACTACTGTAAGGCATAATCATTTAAACTACATGGAAATAACTTCATGAATAACCAATCATTGGACACATAGTCCAAACATGTTACATGAAAAACTTTGAGATGGTGCTCTGGATCACCCTTGCCATCATATAATGTAATTTTAGGTGCCACAAAACCATATGTAAAGGAAGTTATTGCTCTATGATGTACCAAAGGTGTATGTAAGAGAATATTATAATCTAAGGTATGTGATGGTCTAGTGGCTCCCTTCTCGAGATGTAACATTGTAGCCTACAAAGTATGAATCTCATGCATAAGGGATTGTACATCTAGAGTAGAGGATTTGGCCACAAGCACTGAAGGCTGTTGAGTTATAATTTTAGGTTATGCTAGTTAAGTTGGCCCCATTTTAGGGGTAACAACATTATTAACTAGGGGAGTTAAAGATTTACCATTGTTTGATTTTTAAAGTTCTTAATAATGATGAAGTTATCTTGTATATCTACATGTTTGGACATAAAATATTAGAATTATTTCTTATTGGTCTCATCAAATCTATTTCTGAATTATGACATTATAGTTTGGGAAGTAGGAAAATAAGTTTTTGTATATTTTGAACTTTTGAAGAATATTATTCTAAGAAATATTGTAACAAATAAATATGGAAGCAAGATATTTTGGAGCTCAAATCTGAGCACAAATAGAAAAAGGATACAAACCCTAAGGGCATATAGGGTTAGGGTTTTGAATTAGGGTTTCTTTGTAAAAAATTAAATTATATTTAAATAAACAAAACCCTAATGTGATATTGATTAAATGAGTTAGGTTATGCCAAAAAATCATAAAAATAGAAGTTTTGTAACCCTAATTTAGTGCACAAAATTTTGGAGAAGGCAAACCTTATATAGAATTAGGGTTAAGCAATATTCGAATTAAGTCGAGTTCACCAAAAGTTTTGACATTTTAGGGTTTAGATATATAAATCCTATGTATGATTAAAGGGCAGAGTAGTCTAAATTAATGAAATAATATGTAGTAAATAATCACTCATTTGTTATAGATTTTGACTAGCTTTGACTTTCTAAAAATAATAATAAATATGTGTAAATAAAAACTTATCTAGAAAACACCTGATATAGAAGATTTGAGTGCTAAAAATTGAGATACGAATAGGTCTAAGTGTTATAAATGAGATCCCTATGTTAGATCCTCTCTTGGATAGTAGTCCCACACTTGGACAATAGCACCATGTGGCTCTAGTGTCTTGAAAATGACGCTAGTGTCCTCTATGGAAGACTGCTCCTAAATTATGGGTGCACTTGTACATATGTGTCTAGGTTCTATTCCTAAATGCATGAAGTTTGAAACTTTGTATTTTTCCTATAATAGCTAATTTGTGATATAAACCCTAATCCTTCTTGCAAGGCAGGAGTTGAAAAGTGTGTTCGTTAGTAGGATAGGCTGGACATCCTCAACACCCAATTATGAAGAGAGTTGCCTACATACCAATACTATGAGAATAGATCAAGCCTAATGTATTTCTCCCCACCTAAGTGTTGGTGCAAGTTCAAGTGATGCTAGAATGATAATGGCCTTAAATGCGTTGAGTGTGCTTGAGATTAAAGGTCTAAGCTTAGGGTAGTTGTAGATGGTAGTATGCAAAAGTAGGGCATAATAGGGATTGATGACCTTGATTTTACTCAACTTGTTTTGTGTTTGAATATGTATTTTGCATTTAATATCCATTTAGTGGATAAAGGGCTAGAAGTCATGTATTTATAGTGTTTTATAGCTTGTGTGGACAATAAAAGATGCTTAGGCTGACCTTAAGAGGGTTTTGCTTTTGAAAATACATATGTTCTAAAAAGATAGGGTAAAGGACATTAAAACCATTTAGGGGACACTATCACCATGTGGATCTGGTGTTCTTAATGTGGTGCTAATGCCTAGTTGGTAGGTTGTTGGGCATGAAGGGCGAAGATCTAGAAATGAGGGTTTGAGACTATGTTTTAGCTAACTAAGGACACTTGTGGGCTGCACAAAGGTTAGAAAAGTGTGATAAGAGGCTCTAGGATATGTATAGGGTTAAGTTAGGGATAAGTTGTCTCAAGTATCACTCTTAACACTCAAATACCACTTTTAGGTGATTATAATTATTAAGTCATGAGCATTTTAAACTTAAAATGCTCAAGCTTGATACATGGTGATAGTCAAGAGGCCTTATATTACTCAATTTACTCTGTTGTGTTATTTTATCCCTAGCCTATCTTTGGCAAAGAGGTCAATTATGCCTTTAGATCAGTCTTGCAATATGTCATGGGCTTAGAGTAAGTCTTGTAACAGATTATTTGTTAGGAATTAAAAGACCTATCTGGTGTATATAGGTATACTCTTGTTTTAATTAACTCATCTACCAATTTTATTTTTAAGACACCATTGTTTTATGTCTTGGTACCTTTAGTCCACGTGATGGTAAATTTTGGCATAATGTCAATTTAGTTTCCAACTAGGTTAATATTGTGATAAAATCATAATGGGATTGAGACCTAATTATCTAACTAGACTTTAGGGACATTTTGGAATTGGTAATAATAATTAAATGATTATTTTGGAATCGAGTAGTCATGTTGACTTGGAAAAACTATAAAAGTTTTAGGAATGGATTATAGAAGGCATTGGAATAAAACCCTAAGAACATCAAGCTATTAATTCTCTTTTCTCTTGTTAAGGTGCATTTTGGGGTAGGGCAACCACCAGGAAAAAAAATGCATGGTAATTTTTGGAAAAATAGAGGAGGTCACAACAGTTTCTCAGTTATAAATTTGTATCTCCTTCACAATGGAGACCTTCATAGAAAATGGTAAAGAGTTGTAGGTGCATGGAGAAAATATTTTGGGGTGAAATGGATGTTTAAGTTTCTCCAAGGGTGATATTGGATGCTCTCTAAATAGTTGGACATAAAACTCAGGCAAGTTCCTTCTCCTCTTTCTAATTATTTTTGCATTATAACTTGAATAACATTATGGCAAATAACCAGGGTTGCAATATATGGACTATTATATGAATATGTGTGTATGCATAAACAAGCCCATAACATATATGTGCTGAATGTGTTTGCATAAATGTTATTTAACCAGTATTAGTGGTTGATTCTTCTACTTGGTAATGGTGACTACAACCTATAACTGTTGCTGATTTTGCATTTGGTTGTATAGGTTTATAGGGATGTTGAAATGTGTGGTTTTAAATGAGTAAATATGCATGTGGAGTTGTTACTATGAATCCTATATGTTATAAATCATGGTTCTCTAATTTGTGATTATGGGTTTCATTTATGGACTATTTCTAAGTTGATTAGTGGCTCAACTTATTTTGTGGGTTGGCTTGGTAAAGGGAATTTTTAGTTTTTTTTGTCTTATTGCTAAAAGTAGCGTAGTGTATAAAAATAGTACTGTATGAATTTGAAGCTTAGTTTTGAGCAAGGTGTTTGGGTCATGTTTTGTCCCATATATAGGGACCCTAAAAGGGGCAATGCTAGTATTCTAATCTTAAAGAATTGATTTATACAACTGCTCTATTTTATTGTAACCTACAATTATTTTTATTTATATGTTATTCTAATTTAGGCAAATGGATGGTATTCTAGTTATCACATTATTTGTGTTTCATTTTGATATTGTTGTGTTTGACAAAGTTCATGGGGTCATTGAAAATAAAATAGGCTCAATTTGACTCGGCCAAATCAAATTTAGGGATCTGGTATGTTTGGAAAAATCATACCAACTTGATAGTAAGTTGATTTCCTTGATTTGTTGGTGTTTTAAATCTTGGTACTATTTTGGTGTTGATCTAATGACTGAATCTTGGTATTATTTTGCTTTTATGTTTGGATTGTGATATATGGGAAGTTATTACTGGCTATTCATGAAGTTGTATAATGAGTTCTTGTATAGTATTTTGCTTGTGGAAGTTTATTGGGTTGTAACTTCTATTTCCTCAACTTGACGTGTTAACTAGATTTATTAGCTTGATTGTTCTATGTTTAATCCTCCATCAGATTCATGTAAGGGATGGGGTAAATTCATACTAATTAATTGTGTTGGTTTATTGATGATTTATTATGAGTAGGAAGATATTACTGTAAATTGTATCATTTTATTTCCCTGTTGGGTTGCAAACTATGATTTATCATGTGACTCAGTTGCATGTAGTATGTAGATACTATTAATTTTAAACATAAGGTTAATCCTTTTTTTCTTATAAAGTTCCATTATTGAAGTCAGTTTATGTTTAGAATTTTAGCATTGGGCTTGTTGTAATGATAAATACAAGGTATATGCTTTACTACGTTCCACCATATTAAGGTTGTCATTTTGAATAATTACATTCAATATGCAATAGTATATTCACCTAGAAGATGACTATTTAGTGTTATTTTGTTATTGGTTTACCCCAAAATAACCTTTAATCACTATACTCCTTTTTGTGGAAAGGATGAATAACGTTGATCATTATTGCATTGCTTGAAGTTAGTAAATCTTGTCATTGGGATGAGTTATAACTTAAATGGTAGGTGAATACATTGTTTAGGTGTGTTGGATCATGTTGTGAATTATTGTATATTTTTGGAATAATGTTTCTAAATTAGTGTAAGTGGTTGAGTTGATTAGGTGTATGTTGGGGCACTTTGGTAATCTCTTTCAGATTTTGGCCCTTGTAAGTTATCATATTATTATTCTAATTTTTGTGCGTGAGTACTTAATATAAGGGAAAGTAACTTCCTAGCTTAAGATTTCTTATTCATTTTACTATCATTTTAGATATAGGTTGTAACCCTCTTAATGCTTGGTTGTTGATCCAAGTTGGATGTCTAAATTAACAAACTATTAATTGTAAACTATAGTTTATGTTTAACTGTCAATTATTTACTTGAGAAGCTTGTAACTTGACATTTAAGTAAAATGGTTTTATTGGATATCATACAAGGGGAAGAAAACTCTTTATTTTGTAATTTTGAAATTACATCCTTATAAGATGATAATAGTATCCTGTAGTTGTTAGGATATTATTCTTAACTGCATAATCCGAATATGTTTTATGTATCCTCATATCATGTTTGGAACTATTTATTGACCTGGATGCATTTGTCTATTAAGTACATCTTAAATATGATTATGTTCACGTGGTATATGGTAGTCAAGGTTATATAGTGATTAGTCCTCTAAAAACTTGGAGTATTAGTTAATATTACTCAAATTCACTGGTTCTAATTTATTTGAGAACTATATAACAAGACCTATGATTATATTAGGTTGTGTGTTATGGTATATGCATCTTAAATATATGTCTATAATGTCATTCTAGTCATGGTCAACCTTATGACTATGTTGTCTTCTCAATTCATTATGCTATAGGTTTTATTTCTCAATATGGTCTTTTAGTTGAACACTGTGAGGCATGCAGTATTGAGAAATAAATTCAATGAAGCATTCAAAGGTCTTAATTTTAAGGGTTGATTGTTGCCTCAACAAAATTCCTAAGGATCTTATCATCTATTATATTGTCATATTTATTAACTCTTATGTCTATTACTTACTCCTTCACGAATAAACCTTTATTAGGAATTATTTATGAGATGCTCTCATTAACTTATTGTGGCAGAAAAAGAAAGATTAGATATATAAAACCATGTGTGATTTGTGTTATTATTGGATTAGTAAAGGTGTCTAATCACTCTTAAGGATTGAGGAGCGAAAGGTATATACTCGTAGTGTTATTTTCTTAAGTAAGATAAGGAGTTGCACATTAAAAGTTGTTTTCCTTCAGAATGCAAGTTTATATTAGGTTCGGTAGTATAATTAGATTTATGGATGATTCTTAACCCTATAATCTTAAAACTATATGTACCTTTCATAATGAAATCAAAATATCAGTGACTCTTATAACATAATATACATTCATGAAGTTAGGGTTGATCATAGGATAATTAATTTTCTATGAAGGGTTTATCACTAGTGGTTAGATGACCCTTTGAGACTCTTAGAATAGAAAGTGACATTTCTTTGAAAGCGTAAAATTCACCAAATGACATTTAAAATAAATCATTATAAATAATATAATGATAATAGGTTTGAAGGTATGGGTAATAAAGCAATAATCATTTGCATTGGATAAATATCATATCTTTGCAACTAGGATATGTGATAGAATAATGTTGGTTTTATAGCTTTGTTCCATTGCTTCGACTAAATAAAATATGAATCACATTACTAGATGATAGATGATCTTATGGAAGAGTAACATTATTTTAAATATGTTAAGCAAGTATCATTTAAAAGGTGAACTCATCACATTATTTACTGTTGGTTAAGTTAGATTTATAACAACCTGAGAGAATGCCATTCTAGTACAGTGTTGGGACTTGTGTAGTGCAAGTACTAACAAAAAAATAACCCTTGTTTAAAATTAAAAAAAACAAGTTTGGGCTCAAATTGGGTTCATTTCACTAAGATTATAATAGACTAACTAGATTTTGCCTTGCATGATTATTTTGAAAGTATTGATATAAGTTTTACCTGATTTGTGTTGCTCTATATATTCTTCCCTTATCAAATAGACATAGATATCACAAAGAGTGTGAATCTCAACATCAATCTTGTCAACATAAATATTCATTAGGTGTGCATATTGAATGTGATTAATAGAATCCATGAAATATTTAGTAGTGAAGACATAAGGAAAAAACTTGAGATAGCCTAATAATTTATCGGTGGTCTCCAACCAGATCTCTGTGAGAGAATAGTGTTGCTTAATAGCGAACTCAATGTAACTTCCCATTTGTGTGGGTATATCCTCAGGCATGAACCATTCATTCCCAAAAGCCTCATTCATGCCCTCATACCAACCCTTCATCTTTGCCTTGTAGGAGGGTGTGATGGTGTCAAAACATGTGAATTGCTTGAATCTTTTAGCAGGGGATTTATGCTCTAGTGGGTAAACCCAATTCAATTATTTACTATAATACTTATAGATTCTAATCTCATAAAAAATAAGTAGAAGCAAAATTTATCCCTAGGGAAACTTGTGGTTGGGTAGGCGATGCACCTTTGCAACATCTTCTTAAATTTAGTCAACAAAGAATTGGAAATAATTGTACTTGGTCCCCTTAGAAATTTTTCTTACAACATAGATGTGGGCAATATCCACATGCTTCCATCGATCCACACCCCCTAGCTTGGTCATAAATAAACACATACCTATCTGAATTGCTAGACTATAACACTTGTAATATACATGACATGGACTTCCTTCTTATAATTAAATGCCATTACTGTCTTTTTAATTGCAGCATGATCATTAAGATCCACATTAACATTAATCCTAGAATAGAGTAACTTGATTACCTTACTGATCTTTTGACGAGTAATCCTTATTTTTTGCCCTATGAAGTAGATATAATATTAATGGATGTGGAAAATCAAAAACCAAACTAACTCATGAGGTTTTCCAAAGTAAGGCAGTTGGAAAATTTGGAGCACACCTGCATCTTCTAGTAAGCTGTAAATTATGATATCATAAGTGATCTCATTTCTTGTATTCTGGCACTCAACCTGGTAGTCATGATATAAGTCACCTTCGTTATTGAATTGGTGATGATTGTAGTTCAGGACTTGACAAGTGAAAACTTTAGGTTCCTAATTGTCTACGTGAAAAATTATGTCAAAGCAATTCTTTAATTAGAATTAGTGGTGGAGGTGATGTTGTGGCTATCTTATTCACTATGGATGCCATCTTTGGTGCTTACTTATTAGATGTTTCCTCTACCAATTCTACCATGTATTCACCTTATGCACCATGTACACTAGAACCTTCTTCCTAGATAAAAATAGGACTTCCTTCTTCTATGCCCTCACACTCTACTTCGTGAATGACTAGTAGTGGATCTCTTTTTCTTTTGTGTTTTGACTGCATCACTAGATGAGGTCCCTAAAAGTTAATTCATGGTTGGCCAATTCTCCTAAATGAATATGTTTTGTTGCCTTATTTTCAAACCTAAACTACTTCGGCCTTCTTGATTTAATATCCTCCAATGGTGTATGTAGCGTCTGAAACCTATAATTCTTTCACACACACTACAATAAACATAATTCCACTCCTCTTTCCTTGAATGCACATCACCTCAACCTCTGCTTCACTTTTGACAATGAGAAAAATATGCAGATGTTTTCACTGCTTATTTAAGCTCTGAAATTGTCAAGTTTTCAATAGTAAAAAATGAAAATGAGAGGCCTATGGGTATTTTATAAATGGAAGATTTTTTTTCATTAACTACCCTCCATGTTCCCATCCACCACTTCAACCATTAATACCTCAAATAACATGACTTGGCACTTGTTTTACATGCTTAACATTTATTCCATTATATCTTTAATAAAAACATGTCCCATACTTCCTTTGAGAGTTACTTTCCCATAGTGCATGCCAGTTGTAAAAATTCAAATTTCCCATTTTACTCACAAGAATTGCCTTTTCATTTCAACCCATATTTATAATGACATTCCCTTTTCCATCTTCATTCCACATTCTTAGGTTATGCATCACCTCTTATGCAACTTTTGTCACACACCACCTCTTGCGAACATCCTTTAGATGCTTCTATTTGTGCACCCCCTCTTATGCACATTTTTCATGTGCCATATCTTACACACCTCCTTATCCTAAGGTTTTCTTTGATCATGTGTGATTCCTCCCAACCTTTTCTTTATGCACTTTAGCTTTAGTAGTTTATCCACCTTCAAACCTACACCAATTAAAATATGTGCATGGTCCTCCAAATCATAACTTAGTGAAATTAATTTGTCAATAAAATGATAAATGGTAGAGTTTTGAATACCAAAGAACACCAAAAGTGCTAAAATCAAACTACAAAAAACATACGACTAGTACCACACTTATTTGAAAACAAAATTGTAGGTGCTTATTGGAAGGATATCATGAATGATAAAAGGACCATTCTACCAAATATGTAGTTTACCTAGATGACACACAAACTTTGAATCATAGACCAAGACATGCATACCAGGATGAAAAACTTTGGTTTTGATATATCAGTTATGTCAGGCTCTTTATTTTTGCTTGTCAACCCCTTGACTCTAATGTGTGAGAATGTGCACTTCATCCAACTGAAGCAAAGCATCCAGTCAAGCTTTTAGGATTTCTTATTCATGTAATCTTGTAATGCACATGATACATAAGGAAGGCACAAGGAACTCCACTAGCAAAACTAGTTTAGTGCCAAAGATAAAGTTAAAATGAGTACTCTTATTTAACCATTTATATGTGGTCTGGTAAGCCCATAGAACTATTGAACACAAGAATCCCAATTAGTGTGACCAATATTGAAAATCTTGGTCAGTGTATTACCCAAAACCTTGTTAAAGGATTTAAATGTGCCATTAGATTGAGGGTGGTATGGTGTGGTCTTATGGTGCACAATCATGAATTTATCTAAGAGGATGTGCACTATTGGATTGAGGAATTGAGTGCCATAATCACTTATTACACTTAATGGGAATCCATATCATGTGATGATATTCTCCCATCGAAATCTAGTAGCAATAATAGTATTACAATCTCATGTTGGCATTTTTTCAGCCCAACATGTGAGATAGTATGTGACAATAATGATGTAGCATGCATTAATTCATCTCACATTAGGTTGAATGGGGCCAAGAAAATCAATATCCAATTTTTCAAATGGTTCATGGGTAAGCATTAGATGAAGGGGCATAACATCCCATTAGTTTGGTTTCCCTGTGTGTTGATAGATATCACATTGGCACATATAAGCTTTGGCATCCTTGAATAATGTGGGCCATCATAGCCTAGCTAGCATAACCTTTCTTGTTGTTGTATCACCAACATAATGTCCTCCTATGACATCCTCATGGACCTATTAAAGGATGTTAGCATGCTTGTGAGGTATTACACACTTTGTAATACCTCATCGTGTCTCACTTTGTATAGGTCTCCTCAAATAAGCTAGAAAGGGACAATGTAGATAACTAGTTACTTCTTCATTTGGGTGCTCAAGTGGTCCAATGTTGAGCTTTTTATAAGAAAATCTAAAATCTACTCCAATTATGTGGGCATGCACATAACTTGAAAGAGTTACACATATAATATATCATCTTCTATTATATGTAGTGGTCCACTAGATTGAATACGTGAAAGGTGGTTTGGGCCAAAATTAATCTTACTTGGTTTCATAACTATAGAGAACTAAAACTCCTAAAAGAGGATAATCCATCAATAGATGCATCTAAAGAACACTTTCTTATTAATCAAATACTTGAGCATTTCATGATATGTATATAAGGGAAAAAGAGTGGCCAACAAGTATTGGTAAAGCTTTTAGAGCTCATAAACCATAGATAGGGCCTCATAGTCTATAGTAGAGTAGTTCCATTCATCTGGTGTGAGCTTCTAGATAGAAAAATAGATAGGATGATCAAGGTTGCCTTCACCAGGTTGTGTAAGGATGGAGCCCACTACCTTGCTTAAAGCATCAACATGAACATGAAATGGCTAGGTCTAATTTAGGAACTGGAAAATGGATGTAATCACTAATTTTTCCTTCAAAACCTCAAATGCCTATTAGTATTTAGTGGTCCATAATAATAGGCCATTTTGTTTGAGTAATTATTCCATCGATGATGCTATGTTATAATAACCCCAAATGAACTTTTGATAGTATCTAGTGTGACCTAAGAAGGCGTGGACCTCACACTAAGTGGTTGGAGCTGGGAATTAGATAATGAATGCAATCTTAGATAGATCCACCAATATTCCATCCCAAGAAATTATATATCCCAAGATGATTCCAAATGGAGTGTCAAAGATGCACTTCTTAAAGTCAATGAAATTTGAAGTTGGTGGTAGCGCTCGAGAATGAGGCATAAATTATCATAGTGGTCATGCACTAAACCATACACAGTCTAGTCATCAAGGTTTACGTGAAGGAATTTATGGATGAAATATTTGAAGGCTTCCACCATAATGCACGAGAACATTGTTGGTGTATTATTTAAACCAAAAGACAACATTATATGGGAAAAAACCCATTCAGTTGTAGAGGTCATTTTTGCCTTGTTTTACTTAGTAATTTTTAATTAGTGATAGCTAGAAAAGCTATAAGTGAAGGTGTATATCTCACACCCAATAACACCTTCCAAAATTTCCTTTGTGAAAGGTGTTGGGAAAGGGTCGGTTACACATACAACACTGAGTAGCTTATAATCTATGCAAATGTGAATCAACCATATTTTCAATGCTGATCACCACTAAACTAACCCATTCAGATTCATCGATGGGAGTAATAACTCTAGTGCACAACATGTTATCAATTTCTTCTTTAACTTGAGCATATAGATTAGGGTTCATTTGATATAGTCATTTCCTCATTGGTCGAGCACCTTTAACCAATTTGATATGCATCTTACCCAATGATGGATAAATTCCCTTCATTTTTGTGTAGTTACATGAGAAAATGTCTTGATATTACTTTAAGAGTTTAAAGATTTTGGTTAATTGAACATCAGACTAATAAGTACCCATAGTGGCCATTTTAGGCATGTCCTCTATCTCAATATATGTTAAATTATTTGGAGGGGGTGTGGCCATTTTAGGTGCATGCTCTATCCTAATATATATTAAATTATTTAGAAGGGGTGGAATATGGTTTCTACTCATATTGCATAGTATCCTTAACATCATGCACCCCATAATTTGTATGTAAGTGTAAGTCATCAAAAGTTGGTTCTGATGGATCAGAGTTGGTACCCTCATCAAGTTGGTACATGACCTTTTTTCCCCCCCTTATATATATGTTCATGATGGGCATATTCAAATTAAGAGTCAGAATCTAACATAGTCAAGGTAGGAGTAACGAGTTCTTGAAATATAGCCAAATTATCCTCAGGTGCATCATGCATGTGTCTTATTTAGTCTTCAATTGGTGCTTGATCTCCTATAATTACTTGATGAGTGCTTGTAAGGACACATGTAAATATATTTATGGAGAATAAAATGAAAATATTTGTAAGTAAACCATGTGTGATGTGTTACCATGCATCCATTTCCATATGATTTTCTTGATGGATGTACCACACTCTAGCCAAGGCACGTAAAGTACCATAAAATGCATGAATCCATAAAGATTATAGTAAAAATGTGTCTTCAATGTTGCAAAGCCTTTCATAGTTTATTAGGTGGTCTTCTGAAGAAGTAATAACATCATAACTCATGGTGGCATGAATGCGATTATTGTGGTGTAAGTGATAGTGCATGGTGGCACCTAATTATTCCCATGTGTGCAATGGGTACTAATGAGTAGAACACCATTGAGTTGCTATTCCTTGAAATAAAAAGTTGAGCACACACAAACGTTCATCCTCATTACCATAATGTTCTTCCAACCATAACTATTCCTTGACCTTAATTGGACCATGGAACCAAGGTGCAGGGTCCAACCTCAAAGGTGGTATACCAATGAGGTGAATATTCTTATAATGTCAAGATAATTTTGGGGAGGAACTTAAGAGGATATCAAGGACACCACAAAAATTCCTTGTAATATCATATGCACCTTGAGCCCATTAGTCACAAGCAATATTGGTAATGTTATAAATGGACTGCACATCTTCCAATGGTAATATGTAGTTAGAAATAGGATCCACACATTCATTCCATTGGGTAGTGATGTTATAAATTATGTTGACATCCTCATCAACATTGATGGTTTTCACAAAAGGGGGTCCTTGGTCATTATTTAGAGGAATGACCATGCATTGAATGTCATTATCAAAACTGATATAACACTCCTTAAAATGTAAGTTAGCATTGTTATCATAACACCAAGGTCTACCCAAGAGAGCAGAGAAGTGATTAGCTTCAACAATATCGATTACTTAAGAATCACCCTTGAACATGATACCCAAGATGTTGATGGTGGAATCTTTAAGAATGCCTATGGGCAGTGTGCGAGTCTTATTGGATATGAAAAAATCATGTGGGGAAGGCTACAACATGGGGCTCCCTAAAATTTTCTAGGCACATTTAGTTAGGACATTAACCTCTACACTAGTGTTTACAAAGATGTCACAGATCATCCAACCATCAATGGATGTATTAACAATGACATCTTTGTCATAGTTTGGATTTGGTTGGATATGAGTCTCTTATTATCGTGCATGGTTCAAATGATGATCCTATGAAGGCTTGGTTATTTATTGTCATAATTAATTCTTTAGGAGGGGGATGATGTCCTCAATATGGGATAGATTTCATAGCTATTAAAATTCATCATGCCTCAAGTCCATGGGTATTATATGCTTTTACATCTCAACACTCATGGTAGCATTTTTGTCTTTTAAGAACTTAAATTCACCTTGAAGATCGTGTACTAAGGCCATTGTGTCATGCAACACTTCTTTATGATGTTGGGAATTTGGACAATGTTATGCATGAGGTTATTCATTATGAACCTTTTTAGTAAGTGGATTTGAAACAATAGGTTGGGAATGAGCACTAATTCGAGTGGTAATATTTATCTTGGGTCTAGCTAGAGTGGTAGGGCACAATATCCACTAATCATTTGGAGTTTTTGAATCATGTATCATCCCAATTCCCTTTTCATTCCATTCTTTGGTAATGACAACATATAAGTCTAGGCATTCTTCCAATCAATGCTCATTTTTACAAAAGATGCATATTGGTTGGACCATAGAATTGCGTTGGTAGTGATCCAGAGATCCACACTTGTAAAATATCTTGGGTTGAAAACAACCACCTCCTTACCCATTGTCTTGCCCTAAACTTATGAATGACAGACTCCCACCAGTCTTTTATGTGTTAGCTATAAAAGCTTGGCACATACCTCATGCTCATGCTTCATGGATTTCATTTATGACTTGATAGTCATTAGTATCATGTGTATATGCATCACATATTTTATAGTATAGTGACACTTTGGCTTGGGTAACACACTAAAGAAAGGGACAAGTCCTTACATCATGATCTTCTTTTTAGATCTCACAAAAATATTTTAATACAACATGAACATTCCTTCATGGATAATTATTCTTGTTATAACCCTCTACTTCATAGTCAACACATCACAAGTCACTACATGTGTAATGAGCATTGTTGGTCATAAAATTCTCCAATTGAGAATCCATAACAAAAATCTAAGCCTCCATAAAGGGTTTGATCCTTGTATCCATAATTTGTATAGCTTCAATATGGAGGGCAGATTCTAACGCCTCGTATCGATCAATAAAGGTCTTGTGGGATAATGCTTGTTGAAAAGGAAGTAATAATCCTCCCATAAACCATTAAGCATGCTGTGTAGGAGTGATATCAAAAGAGATTTTTGAAATAAGGGTTTTAAAGAAATCATCATATGCACACACACTCTAAGTGAGCTCTTGATTAATATATTTTAAAGCAGTAATACTTTATTTCTCAAACTCAAAGATATAAAATTATTGGAGAAAAGTAGTCTTCAACAATTCATGATTTACAACAACTTATTGAGGATCAAAAATTTGATACCATTTATGAATGTGATCTAATATGGCAGTGGTAAACTAAGTTACCTTTTGCTTAGTATAAACTATACCTCATGCTCACCAAATGTGTTCACACTTGTGAACATGTTCAACTACATTCTCGACACCTCAATATTCATACAAGTGAAGTTTCATCTCATTGTAGACTACACTAGGTACACTAGGTAGTTGTAATAGACCATGTGGTGGTGCTCCTATATTTTCTCCTAAACCCTATGGCATAGGTCTACCAATTCCTCTTGAGCTACCTCTTGATCCTCCTGCACCACTAGTATAACCACTATCGGTACTACCTCTTGTGCCTCTTATAATAATAGAACCCAAAATATTAGGCTCTAAAGGAGGTTAATTAGTTATTTTGGGTCCTGTATTTTACCCACTACTTATATTTAGTCCACCCAACATTCCAAGGTGAGCCATAGGTCTTACTAAAATTATAAAGGTAAAGGTTAAAAGTAAATTACTATGAGCTTTTAGTCTTAAATTTTATTCTAAAAACTCAGCTTCAGGCTCCACACTATCAATATCTCAATTTATTAAAAGAATTCCATCAAACTCAGATGCATGATCATGTGTTGTGTTGGGGGAATTAGGCCTATTTAGAGTGGGTTCTACTATCATCAATACATGTTCTAACTCTTTCACGCATACCTATGCTAGTAAAAGGTGTGGACCTACAGTTAGGGAGTAGTCACTATGCCTTTCCACTTTCCTATGAATTCTCGTAGCACTTCCAGTATCCTCCCATTTTCCCTTAGGATCACTACCTCTCATTTCCTTGTGCCTGACCTCATAATACTTAGACTTTCATAGTTATATTTGATTGAATTCCATGCTAAAGTACCATTCCCATACCAATGTATACCGTTCATTTTCACACCAGTGGTGCTACTAATGTATGATAGCGTTTATCTATCCATTGGGAAGTTCTCAAGTCCAAAGTCAACCATAAGTTTCTTAATTTCTAAAGGATTTTTTTTTATATACCTTCTGCAATGTCCATACCTATGCCAGTAAAAGGTGTGGACCTACAATTAGGGAGTAGTCACTATGCCTTTCCACTTTCCTATGAATTCTCGTAGCACTTCCAGTATCCTCCCATTTTCCCCTAGGATCACTACCTCTCATTTCCTTGTGCTTGGCCTCATAATACTTAGACTTTCATAGTTCTATTTGATTGACTTCCATGCTAAACTACCATTCCCATACCAATGTATACCCTTCATTTTCACACCAGTGGTGCTACTAATGTATGAGAGTGGTTATCTATCCATTGGGAAGTTCTCAAGTCCAAAGTCAACCATAAGTTTCTTAATTTCTAAAGGATTTTTTTTAAGATACCTTTTGCAATGTTCTCTCAGGAAGTTGAACAATGTTTCCTCTAGACAAGAATATGTAGAAATAACATACTCCAAGATATAGCTATTAAGCATTCTTTTCCACTAAAAGTCCATCGCATGTGTCCAAGTAGTTTTCAAATTCACTAAGGTTATCTGACACTCTACCAACCAGGGAGCCTTCCATCCATAATTTCTTGAATAGACTTTTGCATATGCCTAAAACCATGCATGTAAGTGAATAGGTAATTCTAAAAAGGTTTCATATAGAGAATCATATATATGTTGCTCTACCCATGTGCATGCAAAAACTCTTGGTCCAATATATTGAAGCACAAAGTTCTCTTCTACTATGTCAATCCAGTGCTCGAGGTTTTCTAAAGATAGCCACTCAAGCATCTTTTTATCATTACTGTAGACACCTAAAAAGTGTCTAACCCTTGGTCTTCCTCTCTCCCCTTGGTCCCTTGCCACTTCGACTATCCCTAACCTACCTAGGTCTTATTAATTGAAAATAATCATCTATTTTTAATTAATAAGTCCATTTTTCCCTCTCCTTGCCACCTCGCCACCCTAGGATACCCTCCTTGGATCCCCTTCATTCCCCACATGGCCATTTAATGCCTTAAACTCCCATTCCAACCTCTCCTCTCGCCCATTTAACCTCCGTCGACCGTTTCATCCTCGCATTCATTTGACCTGGCGGCTGGAAAACGGATAGAAGGCTATTTTTAGCCTTTTTCCAGCCTTTTAGCCTCCGACGTCGGTCAGCCTTCGGCCGACGTTGACGATATTGCCAGTGTCGGCACCTTTCATAACGACTTCTTCACTGTTATCTCCTCTCTCTTGGCTTTTCTTCACTCCCTGCGTCTCTTCTCTAGCATCCCGACTCTTGAATCTTTGCATCAGACCCTTGTATCCGTCCTTTCACTTGATCTCTCTACCAATCAATCTGACTCTCTCCCTCAGGTACACAGCAAGCTTCTGCGAGTGAACAACAGGGATTCTTCATCAGCAACAGGTCTTCAACAAGCGGCAACAACAACAACAGAAACTAGCAGGCACAGGTATGTTGTACTCTGTTTGTTTTCTTTATGCTTTCTAGTCATTTCTAAACTAGATTTAGCACTTCTTTCCCTCAGTTCTGACTGTCACCCAGACCCGGATTCCTATCTCCCTGATTGGCTTCCTCTATCTCTCTGTCCCTTTCTGTCCATTTGACTCCCCTGTATCTCTGCACAGACCCCCTGACTGCCTCAAATCAGACTCAAACCCATCCACAGACCATCCTTAAACAGACCACAGACCAACCCCGGACCATCCACAGACCAAGCCCTGACCAGGAACCTGACCAGACCCGTCTAGAGGCCATTGCCCTGACCGACGCCAGTCATTACCCCCACCGACGTCGGCAGACTAACCGACGTCGGCAGACTCGACAACCGACGTCGGTGAGACCACCGACGCCGGCGACTGCAACCAGGCCGACAGCTTCTTCCAGGTAAGCCTTTGCTTTCTTTTCTCTTTCAGTTTGCTATCATTTCAGTCTATTTTAGTATTCTGTCATTTATCAGTCATTTATCTTTTATCAAAATAGTGGGTTGACCTCCCTTAAGGAAGTTCTCATACTTCTGGGAACAAGCTTTCGCTTGGCAACCCACCGCCTATCCATCTAACATTTTCTTGTCCAAGTTCCTTTTCTTTGCAGGTGTCATTCCTCCACAGCCAAAGAGGAGTGCCCATAAACGTCTGGATTATGGTGCGCGATCTATATCCAGGTACTTCATGCCTTGTCCATTATTCTTTAGTTTCTTCTCTCTCTTTATAATCTGAAAAAGTGAATTAGCGATAGAAACATTCTGGCACGCCCGGTGGGACCCTAGGTTCCTCGGTTCTTACCTTTCCTCCTCCTTCTTTTCTTCTCAATGACACTATAAGCAGGACTAAAATGAATCTTTCTTTTCTTTCTTGCACATTCTAGACTAGTCCAACGTCATACTCTCAACCCTTTCTCAAACTTGTCTTCATAACAAACATCACATTTCGACTTGGGCATTAAAACACTTTGCATTCATCTCTGCTTGTGCTTGCATCTTCTTAGTCCACATTTAGTAACTTAAATCCGCATATTGAATAAATCGTAGACACTTGATGTTACACTACCGAACCACATGCACTAAAACGAACATAAAACTTACCTAAGACAAGGCCCGACTGGGATTTCATCCCCCAGCGGATACCTTACCCGTCCCGGTGACCCTACCTGGATTTCATCACCAAGGGGGAAGCCCACTCCGTTCTCTGGCGGAGGATAAACTCTAGGCGAGGTATATCTTGGCTAAGTGAGACCAGCTAACCACTAGAATCGTGAAGTGAGGGGAGCTTGCTCCTTAGTACCAGGCCACGTACCAGACCCTAACACATATTTTTGAGCACCTAAAACAAGACCCGAAACCATCTTTAGACCGCCTTCTTCTAGGACCTTCTTGACAGCCAATCTCCCCAAACATTCATCTAAGGCATAAGCCACAAGATTCTAAGGTTAATTTCTAGGATTTATCGCTTAGGCTTGTCTGTCTCTCTCTGTTCTTCTCTTCTCGTCTGTTTGTTTGAGTGAGTGAGGACGCTTTCTTCATTGTTTTTCCAAAGAATCTTAAAATCTTTTTTCTCTGGAAGACACAGTCACCGGCATCGGTTCTACCACCGACGTCGGCTTTTTCCTGTCACCGGCATCGGTTCTGTCACCGACGTCAGCTTTCCTGTCTTACCGGCATCGATTATCTGACCGACATAGGCTATCTTCCTTACCGACATCGGTTTTTCAACCGACATCAGTCTCTGTCACTGACCCTTTTTTTCAAAACCAGCAGCCTAAAACCTGTCCATTCTCTGTCAAAAACCACATTCTGGTTTTTTGAGACTGCAAGAACACAGTTTCTAGAACTAGGACTCTCTTCTTAACTACTTTAGCCAACAACCGCTTCCGTCTATCCCGTCCCTAACCAGTCCTATCATGGAGTTCCACTCGGAGACTGAAAGAACTCCTACAGGACCGACCCCGACCCCGACTCAAATTCCCATCATCCCTGAAGGGGACCAAGATTTTGTGAGATTCTTGGACCTCAATACCGCAGCCCTCCAAAACTATCTCACGAGAAACCCAACGCGAGACCTTTCAGGTGACATGGCGACGACATCCACACCATTCGCCACCCAACCCTTTATGACTCAGCCTTTCACCTCAACTATTAACCCAACCATGGCCAATACGCAAAGTTTGGCCTCCCCATCTATTTTTAGACCGACCTTCATCGGGGTTCCATTACCCCCTCAACCACCTGCAATTCAACCAAGTTCTACATCATATCAGAACTTGATTGTCTCGACCCCTCATACTCTTGCGCCCACAAATGTAGGAGTGCCAACCTATCTTTCTACCAGTGCCACCATTCAACCACCTTTGGCGGTGCCCAGTCAACTTATACCTTCGACCTTCATAACGCAACCACCTCTAGCCTCCACTTCCGCCCCTGCGACTAGTCATCTGTACATTGTACAACTGACTATGTCGCACGCCTCCTCTAGCCTCTTCCAAGCGCCTTACAACTTAGGGGGCACTCAACCCGCCAATCCGTCAGCAGATCTTATCAAGATGCTGATGGATAAAATGTCCAGTCTCGAAGCCTCCATTTCCGGTTCAAGCAATACTTTGTCATATGAGCAAATTTGCAGCGAGCCCATCCATCCTTCCGTCCCCATTCGACCATACCCTAACCATTGGGAGCTTCCTAAATTCACTCGCTTTCAGAGTAAGGAAGACCCACAACAACATCTACGGGCATTTAGACATGCCTGTTATCTTATTGCCCATGACGATGCGTTGCTTTTACACACGTTCCTTATGTCGCTTTCTGGCCCAGCCCTTGACTGGTATAGTTCTCTTGCCAGACACTCTATCTTTTCATTTATCCAACTCGCCCAACTATTTCTTGACCATTTCTCAATCAACATCACCAAACAAGTCTCAATCACAGACCTTTACTCCATCAGGCAATTTGACGACGAATCAATTGTCGACTTTGTCGCTCGTTGGAGAGGTCTGATCAAACAGCTCTCCTTCTCTTTGCCTCAACCTGAGCTCATCGAGCTCTTCTCTCGAGCATGTGCCAGACACATCTCTTCTACTTTGCAGATTCAGACATTCCGCACTTTTGACGAAGCTTTCATCATGGCTCGAAAGCTTAAACTCCGCGCCCTTGAAGAAGATAAGGTCAAATTGCGTCATACCAACTCTAAAACCAATGGCCATTCTTATTCCAGACCTTCTTCTTCTGCCAATTCTGAATCTAAAGGAGTGGCCAATACTGTGGTCATTAGATCACCATCCTCGACAACAACGAATTACTCTCAACCTTCGACATCTTCCAACATCACCAAACAATTCCAACAACGGTACATTCAGCGTTCTTACACTCCACTTGGAGAACCATACGCTTCCATTTTGGAAAAACTACTCAAGCAGGGGGTCCTCAATCTCCATCCAATCCGACCACCTCAATTTGAACCTTCAAAAGCCATCCCTACGTGGTATAGGGAGGCCGACTTCTATCCCTTTCATCGCGTCCAAGGCCATGACATTGACAACTGCCGAACCTTCAAAAACATCGTCCAGGACATGCTAGACAAGGGGGATCTTATTTTAGATAACCTGAACGCCCCACCTAACCAACATATCGACATCTTCAAACACCCTTTTCCAAATCACCCGCCTACTCAAAACAACGTCCAGACTTCGACCAATGACCCTCAAGACCATGACATTCACACGATTAGCACTATCTTGCCTCTTGTCCTTGACCAACCTCTTCCATTAAAGGATGAAGAACCTTCTTCTCCTACTAGTCCTCCATCTACCTCTCTTGTATTAGAGGACGCTTTGACCACATCAATGCCATTAAGCCCACCTCCATCCGAAGACCCTACCTTGCCTACTCCTCAACTACAAGTAGAAGGCACGATCATCCATGCCCTCTACCCACTTGAGGAGCCACACTCTCTTATTTCTTCTCCACCAAGAGAAGAACCAGTCTCTCCACCCATTTCAACCGAGGAAGACCCAGTCACGGTTTCCTCTTGCCCTTTGCGTGAGATTTCTACATCTCACTCACCTTCATCCGCATCCAAACCCAAACCTACATCTAACCTCGCCTCACACAATGGTGGCCCTCGACCCGAACACACGAAGACCACTAGACCACATCGGAGGACTCCTCCTCCACCTTCGTCATTACCTTCAATCTTGGGCCCACATCCATCCACTTTAATAGGAGTGCTTCCCACTCCCATCCTTCACAGAGGCACATCGCCTCCATTACTCCCTCATCCCATCAGACATACATCTCCTCCAAACCCTTGACCTATGCCTCTTTCACCTCCCAAACCAACGTCATCAACCCTCACTGCAATAAAACATCCAGACCCATTAGCAGGTTCATATGCCTTGCTCTTACGGCACTTGTTGCAGTCCTCTCATATCGACCTCCCGCCTCTTAGACAATATAAATCTCTCGGACCTAAACCACCATGGTTCGACCACACTTGCATTTGTGCGTATCATCGCACGCCTGGACACGACACGGAACATTGTCATGCCCTCAAGGTCGCCATTCGCCAATGTTTGGAGAATGACACCTCCCTTTTCAACCACATCATCAATAAACCTTCAACACCACTCCGCTCATCAACTCTCGAATCAAGGCCTTTTTGGTTCGACAACTCTAAATTCTGCCACTATCATCACATTCTGGGACATGACACTGAGCGTTGTTGCGCTCTTAAAGCTGTCATTCATCAGCACCAGAAAAAGGACACCCTTCTCACCAAGGACCCTCTTAACCACCTCTTCAACAAAACATCAACCCCGACTCATGCCTCTCCAACCTCATCACCTAAATCGGGATCTCCACGCTGGAATATGGTCCCTTTGCCGCCTTTGACCCCCTTATTCGACATTAACACCGTCCATCTGACCCCTAAACCTCAACCGACCTTAACCAATCTTTCAAACATTCTCCCTGCCCGCTGGGGGAGTTCATCCTTCATCCAAACCTCGACCAACTGTTCAACCCAGTCTCTACCACATATCAATCACTCATCTCGACCAAGTGTCCATCGACCCAACCCCCGACTAATTATTTGACTAGTCTCAACCAAACTTCAACCAAATATCAATCAACCAGACCTCTCGACCAAACATTCAACCTTTTTCAACCAACCAATGACAATGTCAACCAACTTCACATCCATCAATCAACATCTGACCAATCTCAGAAGAAGCAAATTGGGGCAAGTTTGCTCCTAATTGACTTGGACCTTATCATAACATACAAGCATGGCCCAGGGTCTTATTAGACCTTAAACCCCTTCTTATGTCTTGTGTCTTCGACCATTCTTCTGTTAGTCGAGTACTCGTCTACTTGACACGTAACTTGAGCTCGTCCCTTGAGCAATCCTCGTCCTCTTAATCCTACTTCCTTTCAACCCTATTCCTCTTAACAATTCCTATAACCCTTTTATGATGTATGGATGCTTTGTCCTAATAAAAGGGAGTCCTTGAACTTCTACAGTCTTGTCCATGACTCAAATTCCTATCAAAAATCAAAAAAATCAAAATGTCAAAACATAATCCAAGGTCACAAAATCAAATTCAAAAGACAGACTGATCCCTCGAAGGACAGCTGTACTATCATTGCTGTAGCTAATAGACTGATCCCTCGAAGGACAACTATTCAAAAGCCCTTATCAAAGCAAAAATATAGACCACTCCCTCGAAGGATGGCTATGACTAATCTTGCTACAAATAGCAACCTTTTCTTAGAAGCTTCCCACATTGATCAGCTTCGCAACCTGACCACCAAGCAAAAGACATCTCTATGTAGGCTTCCCGCATCGATCAGCCTGCACCAAAAAAAAAAAAAAAAAAAAAAATAAAAAAAATCAATAAATCAAAATCAAGATGTCAAAACATATCCAAGGTCACAAACTCAATTCAAAAAGACAGACTGATCCCTCGAAGGACAGCTGTACTATCATTGCTGTAGCTAATAGACTGATCCCTCGAAGGACAGCTATTCAAACATTATCAAAGCAAAAATATAGACCACTCCCTCGAAGGATGGCTATGACTAATCTTGCTACAAACAACAACCTTTTCTTAGAAGCTTCCCGCATTGATCAGCTTCGCAACCTGACCACCAAGCAAATGACATCTCTATGTAGGCTTCCCGCATCGATCAGCCTGCACCAAAAAAAAAAAAAAAAAAAAAAAAAAAAACGGGTCATGGACTTGGCTTGTAGTTGTCTCAGGGTCTCCTATGAAAAGGGGCAAGGTTATTCCTGCTCTTAAACTGGATTACCCTATCCTCCTCCTATCACCTGCTCAGGGGACTTCGAGCTCACTTTAATGTCAAAGTGATTCGATTACCGTTCTAACACAACACTGGTCCACGACGCAATGCATGAACGGGGCTTTTGTTCTAATAACCCCTATCTATGCTCCCTTTCTGGTCCTTGTCAATGAAAGAGCGATTCGCCTTTCACTTCTCCTCTACACTTTGGTCACATTTAACCACATCAATTATCGACTCATCCTTAACCAAGCCATTTTCATCATTTTCAGCTGACATCATCCTAATCCATTTTCACATAGTTTCTATGGACACCAATACACATGGAAACTACCGACCAGACCCAATTTATGTTAAGCATAAACCAATACTTGCTGAAGAATAAATAGACCTCCATTCATTTTTAGCATACATCCATCACGACTATGGAAACTTGCTAGGGATAAAAGACTCTCGACCAATGTTATAGAATACACCATTTGGAAAAGGTTGTAACATCTCTTCCCCCTCATCATTTCGACGCTTGACCACATCTCATCATCGACCATTTTGACCCTCGCAGTCTGAACTACATTGGCCTGAGGCCCTATCACCAGGGCTATGTAGGCAACACTCAGATCACATGACATTTTCTGAGGTTAGCTCGGCCGCATCCTTTCGTCCATCCATCCCCTTGACCAATGACCATTGGAGATCATGCGTATCTCCTTCGACCTTCGACTACTTCCAAGCCAATGTTGCCTTGGTTGTTTTTGCATGTGTGCTACCTCACGATTGGATAGCAGAATTGTCTGCAGACTATTTTTGACCCTTCGCAAGTATAGGATCGCAAGCCGGTTGATCTGCACTACTTGTGACTTTTTCGTGATTCTAGGAGCACTTCCTGAGCCTGGGATACCTGGAACACGATGACCATTTGGAGCTTCAGCTTAGATTGAGTGACCCGACCAGCAGACGACTAAATGCTGGGGCCCGGTTACTTCAATTTTGGCACTCCTTGACCCTCGACATGCGACAATTTGACCCTACCTGTCCCGTGATGTGGTATACGCGCAATCACGACTTTTGCAGCGTTTTCACTCACTTCTCATCTTTCTCATCCACCTTTTGTCAAATCAGCACCCGACATCAGGTTCCCTTCCCTCGACTCCCGCTTTGAGGGGGAATACCTCATCCTTACTTCGGGGCAATCCACATCATCCTTCACCTAGGACAACCACCTCCTGTTTTTGTCTTGCAGTTCGTCTAGAACAACCAACAAGACAAAAAGGGGCAAATGTAGACACCTAAAAAGTGTCTAACCCTTGGTCTTCCTCTCTCCCCTTGGTCCCTTGCCACTTCGACTATCCCTAACCTACCTAGGTCTTATTAATTGAAAATAATCATCTATTTTTAATTAATAAGTCCATTTTTCCCTCTCCTTGCCACCTCGCCACCCTAGGATACCCTCCTTGGATCCCCTTCATTCCCCACATGGCCATTTAATGCCTTAAACTCCCATTCCAACCTCTCCTCTCGCCCATTTAACCTCCGTCGACCGTTTCATCCTCGCATTCATTTGACCTGGCGGCTGGAAAACGGATAGAAGGCTATTTTTAGCCTTTTTCGGCCTTTTAGCCACCGACGTCGGTCAGGCTTCGACCGACGTCAGCGATATTGCCAACGTCGGCACCTTTCATAACGGCTTCTTCACCGTTATCTCCTCTCTCTTGGCTTTTCTTCGCTCTCTGCGTCTCTTCTCTAGCATCCCGACTCTTGAATCTTTGCATCAGACCCTTGTATCCGTCCTTTCACTTGATCTCTCTACCAATCAATCTGACTCTCTCCCTTAGGTACACAGCAAGCTTCTGCGAGTGAACAATAGGGATTCTTCATCAGCAACAGGTCTTCAACAAGCGGCAACAACAACAAAAACCAGCAGGCACAGGTATGTTGTACTTTGTTTGTTTTCTTTATGCTTTCTAGTCATTTCTAAACTAGATTTAGCACTTCTTTCCCTCAGTTCTGACTGTCACCCAGACCCAAATTCCTATCTCCCTGATTGGCTTCCTCTATCTCTCTGTCCCTTTCTGTCCATTTGACTCCCCTGTATCTCTGCACAGACCCCCTGACTGCCTCAAATCAGACTCAAACCCGTCCACATACCATCCTTAAACAGACCACAGACCAACCCCAGACCATCCACAGACCAAGCCCTGACCAGGAACCTGACCAGACCCGTCTAGAGGCCATTACCCCGACCGACGCCAGTCATTACCCCCACCGACGTCGGCAGACTAACCGACGTCGGCAGACCCGACAACCGACGCCGGTGAGACCACCGACGCCGGCGACTGCAACCAGGCCGACAGCTTCTTCCAGGTAAGCCTTTGCTTTCTTTTCTCTTTCAGTTTGTTATCATTTCAGTCTATTTTAGCATTCTGTCATTTATCTTTTATCAAAATAGTGGGTTGACCTCCCTTAAGGAAGTTCTCATACTTCTGGGAACAAGCTTTCGCTTGGCAACCCACCGCCTATCCATCTAACATTTTCTTGTCCAAGTTCCTTTTCTTTGCAGGTGTCATCCTCCACAGCCAAAGAGGAGTGCCCACAAACGTCTGGATTACGGTGCGCGATCTATATCCAGGTACTTCATGCCTTGTCCATTATTCTTTAGTTTCTTCTCTCTCTTTATAATCTGAAAAAGCGAATTAGCGATAGAAACAATTACACTAACAGGTGTAACGAGTCTTGGTAATGAAAATGAAATGTTGGGGTCTTTTATTGTTAGTTTTTATTGAATAAGTATTACTTATGTGCCTAGAATAAGGAATAAACTAATGAGGTAGTGTATCAGCATATCACAGAAGTAGTGACTTCACACACTCACTCGAATCATGTAGCCAAGATTGGTTCTTGTTGATTCTATCGTGCAGTGATGGATAAACTTAACTCTGTTTATGCTTAGGCACTAGGGTTAGATATATTATCATTTTTAAAAAACATCCTATAGAGTTAACCACATTAATCATTAAACACATTCTACATTATTCTATTCAATGCCATGGAAATAAACTAACACACTAGATCATAGAGAAAGTAGTGGTTACATTGATCTCACTTGATAAGATTATAAATATATTTCTTTTGATACACTCTTTGTGTCTGTTAAACACACACACACATTGATAACTAGCTAATAAGAAAAGTTAAGGGGTATTTATACATAAATTAACCCCTCTCAGGTTACATCATTAATACAATATAAATGACAAGCCAATGACTATTTCAAAAAAATAAGTTGTGGTGAGCTGTTACAATTAAGTCCTTTGATTTGGGCCTAACATATCCTATATACTCTCTCTATGATAGATATTTGTGTTCATGATCCTCCTACTTCATGAACCGATGCTAAATTTGTGCTTGATTAATGTATAATGCTTTCACAAACTACTTTATAACCATCTTCACTTCTTGCACCCTTATCCTAGTCTTGCACTTTTCTGAGTCCTTCATCTTTTATTTCTCTTTGTTTTTTGTAGTTTCTCTTCTATAAATCATTCTTCCATTCTAAGATCTTCCATTTCATTCTCTTCTATGCTAAGGTCCATCGTGTTATTCTCACACCCTTGCTTTTCCATGCTATGGCTCTAAAACACTTAGAATATATTACTAAAAAATTTGGGGTCCAACACATGGGTTCATAAAATAAAATAAAATGACCTTTCACTAATGTAATTATTATTTTGGTAAAATATTCAACAACAATCCGTAATAATACAAACATTAGAGTAAGGGAAAAGTGCAAGAATAAGTGTATGATAGATACAATCTAAATGTGTGTGCTACAAACTTAATAATTAGGACCTTGAGATACATGTGTATAAAGGTCACTTTGAATTGAAATTGGGGCACCTTCATGTGCAATCTAAGCATATAAAATCATGAAATCCAAAAATAAAAACATAAATAAACATATCATGATAGAACAAAGTACCCACAACTGACATGAAAAAATCGTACAAAATGATAATAGTCATGAACACTTTTAGACCATATGACTCCAATCAAGTTAATGAAGACTTAAGAAACAAAGATAAATGAGTTTTCAAGAGTTTGTTTGAGTATCTCAAGGAAAGAAAATGACATATATGAATATATTCATGAGAAAATGATGATAATGAAAACTATGCAGGATCCAATGTGAAGGGGAGTTACACCAATAAGAGCTTAATGTAAGTTAATGATCTAAATGTATGAAATAATGATAAAAACACTACAACTATAGGACTTATACTAAAATTAGGTGTCTACATAATGCTTGACTTTAATGTGTGCGTATGTGTGCTTATACATTAAATTAAAATAATAAGGATGGATATTATTTTTGTTGTTATTGCCTCATTGCTTGTAAATTATGCTTAGAGTTAGTGCAAATACTTAATTTTGGTAAATAACTATTTTCCATTATGTTTATGTTATGTTTTATCACCCCTGGTACATGTGCATATAATTGGATATTTTTGGTACACTTTCCCTTTATGTTAGGCCTTTTTATTGACTTAGGTATTCCTTAGAGCTTGACTTTGTGTTCTCTCTAGGTTAATGATAATACCTCCATTCAATCTGGAATGTTTGAAACCCTATAAATTAACTATTTATTTGACATTATAGACCTCGAGTGCTCTTTAAATGTCCAAAACAAACTTTTAAGGTTTTTCTTGGATCAAAATCAACCCATAATTTTGTCCTAGGCCATAATTGGTGAATTTACACTCCTGTCTCTTTACCTTGTGGTTCATTTTGGTTATTTTCCAAGTTTTTAATTCATTATTATTAGATTTGATTATCTTATATGGTCAACCTATGTTTAAATGTACCCATGTGAAGCTAATATATACAAATATGTCCTTGTGAAGCGAAGATATATAAATGTTCCCTTAGTCATTTGGTCATCAAATTTTATCATCTGAATCTCATACAAGCCAAGCCTATCATGAACATTTATCAAGTCTTATCAAGAGGTCTAAATAGTTTATTGAGGAATCTCCCCAAACAATTATTTTTCCCTCATCTAGCTTAAGCCAACAAATTTTGTACCAAAATAAGGTCATAGTAAAACACGTAGTTGCATTTGATTTTCTAAGAAGAGGAGGTGAAGTCCTTTCTCTTGTTTTGGATTAAGAACACTCACATGCACTATAATCCCATTAAATTTTGATTCTAAGAATGCAATATATGTAGCTATAACCTCTCAAGAGGGTGCTAAGGCTAGTACCCCTTACACATTTTTATTCTTGTGACATTGTGATAAATTACGTCTAATTCAAAGAAGAACCAAATTAGACAATTTTATGCATCATCAAGTCAAGTGAATTAGGGTTCTTAGTTGTTTATCTTAGCTAAATCAACGTTAAGATTTTCAAGTTGTTAAAATAAGCATAGGTAAATTTTTTAGTATAGGTCACTATTGTGAGAAAGGGGTCATAGTCATAGGGACACAAGGGTAAAATCTGAATATTCTTTATTCATAAAATAATTTCTAGTTTTTATTTTCCTTGTTGTTTGGACCTATTGTTCACTATTTTTAGCCTCTGACAGTGCACATGTAAGGTATAAATAAATTCTCTATGAACTTCCTTGCTCAAATTTCAATTCTCTCAATATTTATTGTGGTACATTTTAAACATGTATTTATTTTTGTATTTACATAGATTTGCATCATATTATAGTTTTACTTAATTGTGCATTGTGTAATCCCCATTCTAAAACCCTCTAATTTTTCATTCTATCAACCTCAAGGTTTCATTCTCTCTTTCCATTTTTTTATTGTGGATGTTGCAGATCTAATTTATATAGGGTTTTTATTTATTATTTCAATATCATTAACCCTAGCCATTTGTGTATATTTTTCATACTCTAGTGTATATGTGACAACTCATTCTTTTGATGTAATGTTTTAAGATGGTGTAGATATTTCTCTTCATTATGCCATAAATGATAGTAATTATGATTGGAAGGGTGATGAATCTTATGGTTATTACAATGAGGAAGAAAAAATAGGGCAACTTATTTTCAACCCTATTAGACCATGTGAAAATGAACGTAGTATGAATGTCCTGGGTGTTGTTTATCTTTCTATGAGTCCTTATGAGTATAAAATGCCAAAATTTATGTTAAAATCAATTACCAAGGAATGATATGTTAGTCTTAAGCAAATTATCCTAAAGCAATTTCATTTTAAACCTCAATATATGCAATATAGTGTTGATTTTTGTGTAGAACTTATTTTGAAAGCAAATGATTAAAATGTTAGTGTTCTTACTCTTGCTAAAAATACAAACATTAAAATAATTTTCTTCCTCCTTTGAGTACAATTATTGAAATGATGTCAATAATTAACATGATTGTATTCCTATTATTTCCTTTGTTGAAAATGTCAAAAGGGCTTGTGTTCCTACTCGTACTCACAATACAAATGTAGAAAATAATGATATTCCTCCTTTGATTATTGATGTTAAAATGATGTTAATAAGGATCATGATTTATTCCTACTCTTTCCTTTTATGATAATGTTAAAAGGGCTTGTATTCCTACTCTTATTCAAAATACAAATGTTGAAATGATTATATTTTTCATTTGAAAGTAAATGTTGAAGATGATGCTTTGAATGCAAACGATGAAAATAATTGCCTTTGTACTCCTTCCTTGGATGCTCATAATAATGAATTTATTAAAAATCATAAGAAACATTTCTTACAAAATCCTTCTTCATTTGCTCAAGTTATTAATGTTTTATTTTTTTGGATTAATGAAACCCTAATAGTATAAAAATAATAATTTAGATTACTTAAAATATACAATAAGCAAACAAATCTGAGTGTAACTAGCTAGATATAGTAATTTACTATTTTTGGAAAACACTAGAGGGATTAAATACTTAGATTCATTTAGGTATATGTAGGTTTTTAGCTAGATACAATCATCAACAATGATGAGAAAAAGGTTTGTGAATGCCTCGAATATAGAAACATAATGTCATTATGAGTTGGACAAGTCTGCACTTACTGGATGCTTGTGCAGTGTGACACTATCTTCTAGGGTGCATAATTCTCATATTTAATGTTTTTGGTCTATGATAGTTATGAGTATTACACTTGAATTCAATAAGGATTATTGTGCATGTAGATGTCTTCAATCCCATGCAAATAGCTTTGATATCCTTCTCCTTGTTTCAAAACCTTAGTTGTGCACTGAAAGATCACTGTAAAATAGGGATAATGATTGAAAGGGAAGGGTTTAGATAAATTTAGCCACCCCCTGTGACTAAATTTTATTTACGTATCTAATAGTCCAAAGTGGTAAATCAAACCAAATGTAGTTCTCCCACCTAGTTGAGGGTGTGCAATATTGTGTAGTGCTAGTATGTTATGAAATATTGTGTATTGATTTTAACACTTGACAACTTGTGCCTTGACCTTTAAAATAATAGTAAAACTTGGCTAAGGGATTTCTCCTTTAAGGAATTATAGATTTAGGAGATTTAGGGTAGCTACTCTTAGTGTGCAATGTATTTTCCAATGATATTTAGATGATTACTAGATAGATAAAAGGACTAGGTTTGATTTGCTTATATAACTAACTATTTGGGTATTTTACTTTGAACTAATATGTGAAATGTATGGTTTGACCCATATGAACAATTTCAATTTTGGAAACTAGCTGTTAAAGGGCACATAGACAAGTCATATCTAAGTGAAAAGGTTTGTACTGGCAGAACTATATGGAAAGTGCATACTTCTCTAGAGAATATGAACAATGATTTAAGATCTAGAGACAACCTGAAAATGATATTAAACTATTTAGGTAGAGATTAGGAATGTCTTGTGTAGTAGTAACGATAATTTAGAAGGCTCAAGCCCATATATGGATACATGGCCCTTAGGAGATGTGAATAAGAGTCATGTATTTGAGCATAAGTCAAGTATGTCAAAGGTTAGTCAAATTACACATTGTTAAGAATCTAATACCAAATACGAGTGTCTACAACTAAAATGAAGAAAAAGTATTTAGTGCTAATTCTTCTCTTGTGATCAATGATGTTCCTTTATTTGGTAGTGGTTATTTTCCTTCTACTTATACCTCTAATCCCCTTAATTTTACCTTTAGTCCCCTTATTACTAATATGTTTGAAAGCAATAATCAAATTATATCCTTGAACGAACCCCTTCATAGTTTGGTTGTGCCAACCCTACTACGTGAAGTGCAATTTGTGCCATAAATTAGGTTAATTTTGAGGTGATTTGGGATATTTTACTATGCTTGAAGGAAATTATGACATAAAACATTTATGCAAATCATGCCACATTTGCATTGCCTTTGCATTATATTTTTTGCATTGTTATGTTTTAAGTGCTTAAATAACCCTTTGTAAGTGTCATTTTTTGTGTTGGGGAGGAGAAATAGAGAAAGAGTGAGAAGGAAAAAGATTATCATTGTAACATTTTTGGTGGAAAAGAAGGTACGTTTATTGTTTTATTTTTATTTTTTTCTAGTTAAGTATCACCAATAGACTAATTTAGCCTTATAATACATTCTTGTTTGTAATATATGTTATTAAGAGCAAATTAGGGTAAATAAGTGAAATTTAAGAATTATGTAAATTAATGAAAGGCATGGTAAAATTAAGAAAATTAGTTTTACATTTTGAAAATGAGTGTAAAATTGTATACAATTGGTTAAAATTGGATTATGTTAGAAAAGTTAGCAGCATGTTTAGAAAATGAGATAAATTAGTGAAAATGTAGGGAAAGGGGCAAATTAGAGAAAAACATGTGAAACTTGGAGAAATTAGAGTAAAATTAGGTCAAACTTATGAAATTAGTGAGAAATATGGGATATGCAATAGATTGGGAAAATTAAAGAAATTATTGAAAGTTAGGGAAATTGGGGAAACTAGAGCATAATTAGGCCAAACTTGACAAAATTAGGTAAAACAGTAAAAATAATGGAATATTGGAGAAATTAGGAAAAATTACATAAATATGAAACTTGGAGAAATTAGGGTAAATTAAAGTATAATTAGGCCAAACTTAACATAATTAGGTAAATTAGTGATAAATAGAAAGAATTAGATAAATTGAGGAAATGACAAATATTAGATAAACTTAGGGAAATTATAGTAAAAATATGTAAACTTCTTGAAACTAGGCCAACCTTGATGAAATTAGGTAAATTAATGATAAATAGGGGAAATTAGAGAAAGTGGGGGAATAAGAGGAAATTGGAGGAATAAGAGAAAATAATGAAAATTAGAGTGAATCAAGGCAAAATTAAATTAAAATTAGTCAAAACTTGATAAAAAATAGAGAAATTAGTGAGAAATAGGAAAAATTATAGAATTGGGTAAATCATGGAAAATGATAAAAAATATAGAAACTTAGGGAAATAGAGAAAACATAGGTTGAACTTAACAAAATTAGGCCACACTTGATGAAATCAGGGAAATTATTGACAAATAGGACAAGTAGAAAAATTGGCAAAAGTAGAGGAAATCATAGAAATTAGTGAAACATGAGGAAATTATATAAATTAGAGTAAAATTAAAGCAAACTTAACGAAATTAGGTAAGTTAGTGACAAATAGGGGAAATTAAAGAATTTGGAAGAACTAGAGGAAATTAGAGTAAATTAGGATAAAATTAGACTAAAATTGAAGAAATTAGAAAAATTAATGAGAAATCGGGGAAAAGTATTGAAAATAATGAGACTTGGGGAAAATATGTGAAGCTAAGTAAAATTAGGCCACACTTGATAAAATTAGGCCAAACTTGATGAAATTATGCCAAACTTGTGAAATTGGAGAAATTAGTGATAAGCAGTGGAATTGGGGGAATTAAACAAAATTATAAAAATTAGTGATAAATACAAAAATTCGAGAAATTGGTGAAATTATGAAAACCAATGAAACTTGGCAAAATTATGTAAATTAGAAGAAAATAGGCCTAACTTAACAAAACTATGTCAAAATATGAAATTAAAGAAATTAGTGATAAGAGAAAATTAGGGAAATTGGAGGAATTAAAAGAAATTATGTAAATTATATAAATTAGAGTAAATGAGGGTAAAATTAGGCTAAACTTAACAAAATTTAGGTGAATTGGTGACAACTAGGAAAAAATAGATAAATTAGAGGAGTTAGAGGAAATTTCTAAAATTAGGAAAATTAGAATAAATTAGGGTAAAATTAGACCAAACTTGACAAAATTAGGTAAATTGGTGATAAAAAGAGAAAATTAGAGAAATCAAGGGGATTAGAGGAAATTAAAAAAGTTAAGGAACTTGTAATAAATTAGGGTAAAATTAGAGTAAATGACAAGACAAAATTAGGGAAATAAGTGACAAATCAAAAAATTAGAGAGATTAGAGAAATTATAAAATTAGTGGGACTTGTGTAAGTTATGGAAATTAGAGCGAAATTAGGCTAAACTTGATAAAATTAGACTAAACTTGATGAAACTATACTAAACTTATGAAATTAAAGAAATTATTGACAAATAGAGGGAATTAGAGAAATTATGAAAAATTACATAAATTAGTCAAACTTAAGAAAATTATGGAAATTTAAAGTAAAATTAGGCCAAACTTGATGAAATTATGCCAAACTTACAAAATTAAGGAAATAGAAAAAATTATAGAAATTAGTGAAACTTAAGAATTTTGGGTTAATTAATTGTAAAATTAGGACAAACTTGATGAAATTAGTTAAATTAGTGACAAACAGGGAAAATAAAAAAATTTAAGGGAATTAAAGAAATTTGTGGAAATTGGAGAGATTAGAGTAAAATACGGTAAACATGTAGTAAATATAGGTCAATCTTGATAAACTTAGGGAAATTGGTGACAACTAAAGAAAATTATAGAAAGTGGGGAAATAAGGTAAAATTACAAGAATTAGAAAAACTTAGGAAAATTAGAGTAAAAATAGATTGAACTCAAAATTTATTAAAATTTGATAAAGTTAGGCTAAACTTCATGAAAGTAGGTAAATTAGTGATAAATAGGGGAAACTAGAGAATTTGGGGGATTTAGAGGAAATTATAGAAATTATTGAAAGTTAGAGAAATTATGGAAATAAGATTAAAAATAGGCCAAAGTTAACAAAATTAGGCCAAACTTGATGAAATTAAACCCAAATTATGAAATTAGGGAAATTCATGACATATAGCAAAAATTTGACAAATTATAAAAAAATGGAAATTAGTGAAACTTGAAAAAATTTAGATTAATTTAGAGTAAGATTAGGTCAAGTTTGATGAAATTAGGTAAATTAGTGACAAATATGGTTTTTTTAAAAGAATTATGGAATTGTAGAAATTAGAGTAAATTAGGATAAAATTAGAGTAAAATTGAACCAAATTAGATGAAATTAAGAAAATTAGTGATAAACATATAGATTTTTTAATATATTTTTAAATTGAAACTATTGAAATTATGTAAATCAATGAATTTTTCATTTTCATTTGATATAATTATTAGTTTTATTTTTAATTTTTTCTTTAATTTGTATTTCCTTATGTTATTTTTACAATTACATCAAGTTATAAATTAAGCATTAAAAATTAAATTTGTTATTCTTCACCGTCATTATTATCTACATATGAATATGTCAACAAAATGATAGTGACAAAAGATGATACGGGAAAGTCTCTTGAATATGAAGAGGTCCAAAGCAGTTACACTCATACATAAATCATTTTTGAATAAATTATGTGAAAAAAGGGGAAGGTTAAGATTGAAAAAATGAGGGAGAATCCAAAGATGATTTGAAACTTCTTAAAGAGTAATTGCAGAAATGTAAATATAATTTCCCCAATTAATGAGATTATGAGGCATAGATAATTCATGATCCACTCCTATCACTTTATGCAATTTTTACATATTAAAGGTAGAGTTATATGATACGACCACCAATTATCCCTAATGAATATCTTGGGCTATTCACATTATCATTAATTAATAGTGGGTATAATACTCAATATACATTAGGTGTGTCAATATTGTGTTTTTATGGCCCAATCTACAATGTCATAGATTGGATTTTCAAGGCGAGATACAAGTTTAGTATGCCAAAGTTATGTCATGTTTAATAATTTAAGATAAAAGTTTGTAGTGTATTTTTATAATCCCAAATGAAACCCAATGTTATATTATTGTACCTACATTGATGGGTTTCCTTTTGTATTTAAAAATATTGTTGGTTTCATAAATAATACCCATGGGTGTACACGTTATGCATCTCCCAATTATCAATACATAGAGTTTGATAATGACAAACAACATGACATGCTTGTAATTTTACTTTATTTTTCCATGATTAAAAAAATTGTAAAATAAAAGCCAATGAAGGACATCTTACTGACTACCCGTTTAAAGAGAGAGCAACACTAATTAAATTAAGAAAACAACTGTAGTTAGCAATGATCATTGATGTATGTATTGGTATTTTGAGATTTTTTTTTGAAAATAATCTAGTTTTCTATAGTATTTTTAGAATAATTTGATGTTATGGTTTGGTATGTTATAATGTAAAATGCACTTTATTTTGTAGTATATTATTTTTTACTACATGTAAATAGTGAAAAATTAATCTTCTAATTGCTTGTATATGAAAAAGATGAAGATGATGATTGTTTTAAAAAATAATAAGAAATGTTTATGCTATGGTGCACGATCAATGTCTTTGCATTATGATTAGGATCACAAATAGACTCATATTTTATCACCCCCAACAACACTTCAATCATCACCTCCTCCTACACTCCCACAACTATTAGGAATTAGCGCTTTATAATATATTTTAGTACAAGTAATTAGATAATCTATGATAATATAATTATGTATTTGTAAGAATATTATATTTATGTGTTGAGTGAGTTATAGAGAACAACTTATGTATAGATAAGAATGAGAGATTTTAGGTGTTGAATTAGTTGTAGATCAGAAACCTCACTCCATGAATATATGAGTATAATAGGTTATATAAATGTAATATTTGTTATTTAATTAATTAAGAAAAATATTTTTTATTAAAATACTTCTAAAATTTCATTTGGTATCAGACCAATTTAAGATCCTGAGTGTATGTCACATCTTGATCTTTCTCTAAGCTAAATAACTTGTCTGATTCATGGATTATTATGGTTGATTAGTTGATTAACTAATATTTGATTAAGATTAATGACATATGATAATTATGGGGTAACTCGTGTTGCTTAATTTACATGATTAGTTTGCTATGAGTTAGCAATACTTTTATATTCAGTATATTGTGATCATGTTTGATTATTATACCACATTATTTTATAGATATAATGATGTTTCAGGCTAACTACCTTCATTATCATGAGGTGGAGGTAGGACAAATTCTTCCCTTAGATTATGATGGAGGGAGAGCATCATCAGAGAGGGTAGTTTAAATGGAGACATTAGGGGACTACAGAGAACGAATCTAGAAACCCTTGCACACACCACTTAATATATCTTATTTCATAATTAATTGTTTGATATAGATAACATAATATGTTTTGAGTAATTTTATTTAGGTGATTGTTAATATGATTTATAGTATAATCTTGATTGTTGATTATGATCATGTTGATTGTTCGAGTGATATCACTAGTTTTGTGATCATACTAGTTTATATTATATAATGCAATTCTTTGACTTAATGAGTCAATTTGGTTATGTTTTACTTACCTTACTATGTTGTTAAGTATGGATGCATAGAGTTATGATAGGATGACATAATCCATTGTTTTTATTTATATATAAGGTTTAAATAATAATAATTAAAGATTATTATTAATATTATAATATGTGCTAAATTTATATGTCAAAGGATATAAATAATATTGCTTTTAATTATTGAATGCTTTTAATAAATCATTATATTTTTTTATGTATGTTAGTGGATAACATAGTAACATGGAGCTATAATATTTTAATACCTAAGAGTATTGTCATGCAAATATAATCATTGTTTTATACATATGTGTGATATATTTTTATTTGAATAGGTTTTTCAAATTCTTTTCGGGTTATTAGTTTTTTGACTGTTTATAAAATTTTAAAAAAAAATATGAAGGATTTTATATAGGACCTATGGAGGGCTCAGCCTCCACAGAACCCTATATCCAACCTAGGGTAACCTGGGAAGGTTAGGGTAGAGCAATAAGTCCTGAACATGACAGATATAGGTTATATAAGCTTTGTCCTAACCCTCTTTAGCAATTCGAATATCACTGATTCAAACAAATTATTCTAATGGGTATATATACAAATTGGCTTAAGCTATTTGATTCAAACTAGGTTGATATATATATTTATTTGGGTATATTGTAAAATAGACTTGAAAAGGTTGTCTAATATAAACATTTAACTATTTAAGCCAATTTAGACTTTTTGTGTTAAAAAGTGGGTTTCAAGGATTATAAATATATATACACAAAGATATTCATGAGTAATACTTGATTAAATCTGAATAGATAAATATATATACTCATATATATATATATATATATATATATATATATATATATATATTTGTATATATAGAGAGACACACACACACACACACACACACACACACACACACACACACACACACACACACACACACACACACACACACACACACACACACACACACACACACACACACACACTTGTTTGATGAATTGTCAGGATTTAATAGGTGATTATATATATATATGTAATTTTATATATACCTATAACATGTACCATAAGGCTTAAATGGGAAACTATTAGTAATAAATTCTATAGATGAAGATGTTTATAACGAACTAGTGGTTATGGTTTCAATAAAATTTATTTGGAATTTAGATACATGATAATATACTCATAAATGCATTATACTATGCATACTTTTTATATGAAAATGGATTTGGGAACCTCAGTTAAGTTAGTAAATAACCTAAGTACGGGTAGGTGAATAAATAATTATAGTTTAAAACTCGACCTTGTACATATAAACATACTCATATATATATTAAACTCACATGGTAGAGTTAAGTTCTTAACAGGGTTTAATATGCATATGAACTGTGCTTGTATTTTAATGTGACTGCATGTTGTTGATTATGTGGACATGTATGAACTGTGTAAGAAGTGTTTGATTAGTATATGGAGATACTACATATACGGGATTCAATTATGTGTTTTATATTATTTTATTTGTCCAAGTCTGAGTAATTATATACTCCGCTGTCTTGTTATTATTTTATCAAACATGACTATGCATAAAGACTTTATACTTGAAATATATTTTAATATGTGTTGTAACCCGACTGGGTATAGTCAGTTGAGTGTTTGAATTTAGTTGAAGTGTCAATTTTGAATCGATTATGTTAATATATTTGATTTAAAAGGAACTAATAAAATGATAATGTGTATGAAATTATATATTTTTCATAAAAAACAAGTATATGAGTTTCATTTCATTTATGATAGAGTTATGGGACTATTCAATTAGATGGATACATATACATTAAGTATACAAAATACTCCAAGATATTCGATAGAAAATGTCATCTTAGGAGTATACTACATACAAAATGGTATTTATTCAGTACTATAATGGTATTTGAATATTTGTAAAAGTATATATTCATATATATATATATATATATAAATTAGTAAAACATACATTTGTAGACTGTATTAAATTAGATTGATTATAGTATTTTATATACTCAGCTGTGATGTGTATTATTACCAATTGTTTTGTAACTGAATGCTAGTTATATATTTTAATGTTTGGATAAAAAGCATTAAGATAATGTATTTAAGAGTTTAAATATAAAATATTTATGATGTTTTAGACTGGTTGTTGTTATATGTGGAATATGAACAATTTATTTAGCTAGGGTTATAATATTATTCCATGGAGAAATAATATTATAAGTTGTTTGATGGTTAAAGCAACCGGCGGTCTAGATAATCATTCCCGAATGGTATGTTATATTGAGGATTGTTTTGGGATTTTTTTAATTATAAACTAGATGTATGGATTCAATTCACTTCATTTGATGGACTAAATTAATGTTTGTGATATTTTTGAACTTAACATAATTTTGATTAGCTAAAGTGAAATATTATGAATGAATCTATTATTTTTTATATTATTATTTATTTTACCTAATCTCACATTCATGACCCTAATTAAGTAGTAGATAGATTCCATTGGCTTAATTAGCACCATCAATGCAAGATAAGGTGTAATCCAATCAAGTGGTGAGTATGAATTTGACTGATCTGAGAGATCATTATTATTAATTTTTTTGGCTAAAGTAATGTTTGATAAACATCATTTCATATGTTGATATAGTTTTCATATTTGTACGATATCATATTAGAATGGATCTCTTTATGATACACATTATATATTAGATATCTTCAACACATGAGTTCTATTTTTTTACTCTAGATTCTCACACCATCATTATCTACCCATCCATGAAGGGAGGGCCAGCCCCTTATTTGAGAGATAGTACGAGAGATCTATGGTCTGTGGCTGGTGTGGAAAAGCTCTCAGATAATGCCCTCACTCCCAGTTAGAGTACTATACTTAAGACTACACTTGAGATTATATATTGATACTTGAGTCATGGAGACTTTACTTAGAGGAGCTTTGTATCATGTTTTATCATTTGAGATATTTTTATGTATTGTTGAAAACTGTATCATTTATACATTATACTTCTGCAACAGTGGCTATAATTTTGTATCAATTGTGGCTGAATTTATACTATTTCATTTATGTTGAGATGTAATATTTATTATTATTTCATTATTATTCATGATTTCTATATTTGTTTATGGTTATAGAATGTAAGTGGAAAAATACATTCAAAATATAGTTATAAGTGGAAATATACTGTATTTGTTTATAGAATGTAAGTGGAAAAATACATTCAAAATATAGGCTAAGTTGGTCATACAATTTACACAATATATCCATAAATACTTATAACCTAATAATGATTAGTTATAACCTTTTAAATTAATACAGTTATTTAAAGATCACTAGTTAAGTTTATCATGGTGAAATGTATATGTTAAATATGTGTATTTAATTTAAAAATGAAAATAAAAATAGAAATAAAAAATTATTACAATATTTCAATAAAACCTAGTGGGGTTGTTACAATGTATAAAAGCATAATAAAATTTTAAGGGGAATTTGTACTCTACTTTGTCCTTGTGGATGAGAGAATCATATATGAAGAGGATTATAATTGCATGTTTAGCATAGATGGAATTTATTTTTAGTGTAGCCGTCTCCATGAGTAGGCTCTTGTGTTTGGCTATCAATGTTATATCCCTGTTCATATCAATGTAAATTGCACCGATTAAATAAATCAATACATTATGATTTAGTCCACATTTTGTGAGTTTGTTCAATGACATCAATCTCCTCACAAGGCTTTCTTGGTTTTGACACCAATGATTTATGATATTTTCAACTTGGTTACCTCCTTCCAACTTCGTGAATATCACACCCTCACATCCAATAATTGATCTGCACTATGTTAAACATTAAAATCTTACAAAAAACTCGCATCTACATCCAGGTTCAAACAAAAAATGAGCTCAACCCATAAAAAACAAAACCATCTTTGGCCATGATTTTAAATCTATACAAAGCCCACCATTTTATAATTTTAATGTAGTTCTTACATTATTATCAAATTACAAGATAATAGTCTAACATCTATTTTACTAACATCCCTGAAAACTATGCACATACTCATGGGTTAAATGATCTATTATACATCTTCTTGTGCATCCAAATCAATTATGTTGGATCTTCCACATGTTTAACTTTATACTCTGTGTGTGTTCATGTTTCCAGATCTGACAAGTTCCTTCCATTACATGTACACTTGGATCATAGTTTATTGTGTTATGACTTTATCAACTTACAATTGTATATGACTGTCACATCTCTCCATCATTGTTGTGTTGATCATGTTGTCTAATAACTTCATGTATAATTGTTCACTTATGTTTCTAACCACGTGCATGTATAAATCATATGCAGGTCAAATTATTATGACGAGTCTTCCTTATATTTTGAAATCATATAGGTATTAATTTTTTTGGTTTTAGTTTAGGAATTAAGTCATTTTTTAGATTACTTTTTGTTAATGAGATATGTTTCATTTTATTTATTTTAGGTTTTTATAGTGTATATTGTAGATTCAATCTCTAAAAGATATCATTATGGATTGTAGATTCAATCTCTAAAACCTATAATTATTAATTATGTTTTAGAGATTGAAGTTACTTTTTTCAATACTTTGTTCATGTTATTTCATTGGATTTTTTAATTAAATGTTAAAGTATATAGTTGTATTAGAAGTTATTTTTACAACATAAATATATAGTCAAATTATTTGTAAATAGATGCATTGTCAATTACAATTGACATCCAAGTTGTTTCACATTGTTGGGGGGGAGGGGAAGGGAAGGGGTCCAGGAAATGAGTGCAAACACAGGGGGTGGGGGAGTTATAAAAATAAACATAATGTGGAAACCATTGAGATTCAAGTTTTAATAAATTGAGTAAGCAACAACACAAAAAAAGTTAGAGGCAAGAGGACAAATAACACCTCTCATCAACAACAAATGATAGGGTTGCCCTGTGATGTAGTGGCATTTATGTTTGCATTTTGTTTATGTGTCTTATTTACTAATAATATCCTATAGTGTTGACATTTGTGAAAGACTCATGTTTGGAGAAGCTACTTTTTAGGGCAATGGAAGATTTTGAGATAAACTCAATATTGATTGTTGTCTAGATAGTTCATAAGTTTTTGAATCTTAGAAATTTAGAATTCAGGTGTTTAGGGAAAGGGGTCCATGAACTCAAGAATTCAACTTGGTAGCTACACCTTTACAAGGGTTACAAGATAACTTGATAGAGTTATACCTAGTTTAAGAAATATTTTTAGAGAGAAGCTTATGAAGAGTGTGATGTTTTATCCCATGTTCGCACTAAGGGGGGGATGTTAGGAATTAGTGATCCATAATATATTTTAGTGTGACTAATTATATTATCTAGGATAATATAATTATATATTTGTAATTATATTATATTTGTGTGTTGAGTGAGTTGTTAAAAACTACTCACATATAGATAAGAATAACAGATTCTATGGGTTGTATTAGTTGTAGATGGTAAGCCTCACTTAATAAATATATGAGTACAATAGGATATATAAATGTAAACTCTATTATATAAATAATTAAGAAAAGTATTTTAAGTTAATCTGCTACTAAAATTTCAACAACCTCGTAGAAGATCCAATAAAAGAAAAGATGAACATGTGTGAGCATTTGTTGGATCAATGTTTTAGATCACACTCCATGATCCATCATTAAGATGAGAATAGATCAATTATTGAGTGGACAATTAGGTCTATTTTTATGGATGAGTTTAGGTGAAGATTCTATGGTAGGAATTAAAGAAAATTAGTTATAATTAATTCATAATTTCAATGATATTAAATAAATAAATATTTTAATAATAAAATAACTAACAATTACATTAAATAAATTTTAACTTGATCAGTAACTAGATTCTTTTAATATTAATGAAAATAATTATTATAACTTAATAAATTATTTTAATTGATAATAAGCTAGTTATTAACAAGGGATGCACAATGGCTAGGTCCTACCTTTGTATTTAAATTTGTTTATGGGTGAGTTTGCATGTAAATTTGTAATCTAAACTTAATGAAACAACTTGGTATAAAATAAATATATGGTACAGTAACATTGTAAAAAATCCCTTTTATTAAATGTTTTATATTAAATTATAGATAATTGATGTACTTAAATATAGTTTGTAAGCATGCACTTAATTGGGCACATATCCTTTCTAAGGCTCTGTGATAGTTGTCTTAGCGAGATCGTATGGTTAAGTTGCTCAGTATTGATAATATTTATTCGTAATATTTTATCGAAATTATTGTAAAATATATTTTAAGTAAAATTTTATATAACCATCTCATTGATATTTAATAAAATTTCTTTTACACAAATTAAATGCCTAATTGAAATATATATATTATGTAGGGGTTATATATATTTAATTCATGCATATTATACATGAATTAAATGCCAAATTGTTTTATATTATGCTCCACATAATTTGGTGAATGTGAATACATGTCTTCACTAGGGGTTATAGTAGAAATATAATTAAAAGACTATAATTTAGAGGTTAAAATGTTGTTACCTGTGATGTTATGATAAAAGTATTTATGGATATATTGTGTAAATTGTATGACCAACTTAGCGTATATTTTGAATGTATTTTTCCACTTACATTCTATTTTTATTCACTTTGACCATTACAAATTGTCAATGGATACTAGTCTCTCACACAAATTTCGGGGCGCTTATTAAATGTCTATTTTGTTAAATTTAATCTATGAGCTTATAAATTACCATGGAATTTATACAAATAATTAACATAAAATATGTATAATTAACACCTTTAAACAATAAAAAATATTCAAATTATAGAGATAATTTAAATAATACACATTCAGGAGAAAAATAATACTTTAAATTGACAATTGCAATCATCCAATCATTAATAATGGGAAATTTATAAATAGTAATAATGGAATTGATATGAATTCACTCCCAGGGTATCATATGCTTCCAACATGGCCCTTTTGTGGATAACATGCAAACTGTTATAAAAAATATATTGATATTAAAACAAATCGATTGATATTAAGACACGCCCCATGCAAATTATAATTTAGAAAATCCATTTCTCCCTATGTCAGATGTCACTTGGTATCCCTACATTAATGAATGTAGTGATTAATGGTGGTTTGTATTTGACCCCATTTTTGAATTTTTGTATTTTAGAGAAAGTACTTCATGATTTTATATTTATATTTAAAAAGTTTATGAATAATAAATAATGTGACATTAGAAATTATTTAAACTTGGTGAAGATTGTAATAATGCTTTAAATATATTAAATAATTAAACGATTGTAATTATTAAATCGATATAAATAGAATATTCTACAATAAGATGTAGAGGAGTATTCTTTGATTTTTTGGTTCTAAACTTTAGAATTGCTAAAGTGATATTTATTGTCAAAGGTTCTCATTGGCTAAAGCAAAAAAATTATTTGCTCAAATGATTCCTATAATACCATGCCTTGGCAGGGACTAAAAATTATTTAACTATAAAAAAATCCAAAATTAAATAATGAAACTAAATTAAAAACTTTAAAAAATAGAAACAATAATACTGTTATAATTATTAATTATCTCTTAGCATTAATTTTTAATGTTATTAAGATAAATATTAGTAAAAATTATTAGAATATTTATTTAATTACTAAATTATCATTACTATTGTTACCTAGTTCCTATTATATATTAACCTATATGTTAGTGTAGGTTTTTACCTACATTATGTAAGGTTTTACAACACTTGTTATTCATCGTGCTTAGGTGGATATAGAGGTCTTTTAGGATATATAGGATCTCATTTTGACATCATCATAATGTCATCCTACACTTGTGAGTGGATGGGGTCTCCAACTGACTTTGTCCCCTGAGTGCTCAACCCACTCAGGTCACCTTTCTACTGTGTCCCCTAAGTGATCTCTCCACCCTAAGTAAAGGCGCCCACCACTCACACTTATTTGGTTAGTGCTCATTCCACCCAACCTGCCTATATAAGGACATGTCCTTCAAGGCATTCTATGGTGAGCTAGAGAGCTATTGCTCTTATATGGGTTGTAAATCATTGTGTTAGTGAGCCCATTAATCCATTGAGCTTATGGTGTGTGATAATAGGTTATTGTAAGCTTTGTTTAATATAAACCATGAATACAATCTATCCTAGGTTTTGCTTAGGTTTAATTTCTTGCTTCAATAGAGTTGTGTGTTTGAACAACTAATATTCGGTCTTAGATATCTCATTCATGGATGATTTTTTCATGGTATCAAAGCAATGCTAATAAAATAAACATCATTTTGTTTTTTTATTGAAATATTGAGTAGATTTTGATTTGTATTCTGATATTAATTGTTGAGAAGAAATATATTTTTAGATCTATGTGTTCAAATGTAGTCTTATTCTCTCATTTGCATTGGCGTTATCATTTACATGTACTAATATTGGGGCAATCAAGTTTAGTTTTGCAGGTTTGAATACAAGGTTATCTCAGTTTTGTTATGTCTTGATTTTATTCTTAACAACAAATTTTTGCTTCTCTTTACTTCCACATTCATAAGCTTATGCTCATGAGTTCGATTCTCTCTAGTTAGATCTTAGATGAATCCATCATGGTATAAAATCTTGGTGATTTGAATGTGTCCAGTAATATGAATGGGTAGGTAGAACTCAGTGATTTGATAGCCTTTTCCTCATCATTCATCATCACCAAACCACCTGCTGCCTCATTTAATTATGTATTGACACTAAAAATCATCATTTTTAGGGGGTGATTTTATAAAACCACAACTTGGTCCAAACACTGCTTGGAGTTTATTGGATTTATATGTCCTCCACTAGATCTCCCTTGACATTCACAACCTGTTGTTCTTTGCATGCTAGTCAAACAACCTTTCAAACTACCTATTAAACCTAATCACAGTCCAAGCTCATCACACAACTATTCAAGCTCATCATGTGGCCAACCTGACTCTATCTTATTTTCATCCTCCCTTAGCCATGTATTCTATCACCACTTGCCATGTTTTTTAACGCCAACTCATAGTTTTCTAAAACCACTAATTTCTTTTTATCAAAAGGTAAAATACAGTTTCATAATGCTTTTCAAAGTATGATTTATTTTTTATTTCACTATACTTTATCATATATATAAATTTTATTATATATATTTTTGATACATTTGATAGACATATTGGCAAAGACATTTTTCTAGCCTTTATCAATTAGTGGTGTTGCTTTATAAAGTGAGGGCCATTTTGGTTGTTTTATGACATAGTGAAGGGGCATTATGAAAAGTGGTGGTGCTATTTTTTAAAGAGGCAAGGTTTATTATAAGTGAGGGAGTTTTTCTTATTATATAAAAATAATATCATTAGGGAGATATTATAAAGAGATAATACTGTGTATTGCTTGGTCACATTCCTTCTCATTTTGATAGATGAAGATAGAAGGTAAGGTTTGGTTTGGTAGGTGGCTAAACCACCTCCTAAGTAAAATAAACTCTCTTTTTATTCCTTGCTTGACCTTATTACTTGCAATCCTTATAAATGCGTTATCGGTAGAGTTTGACATCCCTATTTTTGATTGTTTACAATATCACATGTGTCATTCTCTTTGACATCAAAAGCACTGATTGCTCATGGATGGATTCTTGGTTGAGCTAGATGTCCAACACTCGAGTGTGTTGTGTACTTGAAAACTTAAGGGGGTTATTGATGATAGTCTTAGGGGGGTTATTGTGGATCCTTGCTTCTCTCTTGCACACTCAATTTTTGAAACTATTATGTGTGTTAATTTGGTAACTACTACACTAACTACTTCCATTTATGAACACATTTTCATCTAAGTCTGACAATCATTCGTTAAGTATACATTGTCACTTGTGAACTTATTTCTCTCATTTATGTGGACCTATTTTTATCCTAGTCTTAAGTCCATCTCCATAACATGCACCATTACCTACATCAACCTCTATATAGATTGCTCATTCGTAGATGCATTCTTGACTAAGTTCGATGGCCATCACATTAAGAGTACATTATTCTTGTAACTCAGGGCATCATTATAGGTTGTAATGTGCAATGTTTTATCATTGCACCCCTTGGTGTCTCTAATCTCATGTTTGGATTAATTGTGGTTATATCATCTCCATTTGAGAGATACCTAATAAAGAAAGATTCAACTTGAATAGTTCTTCTTGGATGGATAAATTATGCTTCATGGCATTTGTACATAGAACTTATGATCACTAAAAGGGGCCTTCTACCATTATATATAGACATGTTCCTACTCCCATTGATCCAGTTCAGTATAATGACTAAGCTAAATCATGTGACATGACTCTTGGTCACTTATAGATGCATGTTTCCATGGATCTATGACACCAGTCAAAGCACATAAAGTATCCTTGCACTATTTGAAACATTATTTAAAATATTTTTGGAGATATTTTTGAGATTTTTATCTCTCCTCTTATTATCTCTTATGAGATTGTAATCTATCATCCTACCTTCATTTCTTGTGATGATTCATTCCTGTTAGATATCGCTCTTTTCTTTGTTGATCCACCCCTGTGGGATAAGTTTTTACCAGACCTGAGATGTTTTATTGTATAATCCACATTAGTTCCTATATACAATGTTTCTCTTCTAGAGCCATCATAATTTTTTAATTTGAAAGAGTATACTAGCTCCAGTGAGAGTGCATCGATGACTCATATGTTCTTATGGATATTCATTCTATAGATTTATATGCATCATCTGTAGTCTGTTATTTAGTTTTAAGGGTTTTTAAGTCATATTATTCACTTCACATGGACTTTATTTTAGTGAATGTTCCATGTTAGTCTTCTGACAGGTTTAATTTAATGGCATTACCTTCAGTTATTGTGCATGATCTTGCCATACCTATACCAAATATTAGTTTTGGACCACTTTTAGATATCTTCATATTGTTACATTCATCTTTCATTATGGAATGGGTAGACTTCTTGTACACTCACCATGTTCTTCCTTTAACAAAAGGAAGAAACATTGTTTGATGTGGATAAACCTTCTTTAGTCTTTAAGAAAAGGATATCATCATCGACATTGATCATTTTACGAGCTCTACTTGGAGTGAAAGAAGCTTCAAAATCATATTCTTAGGGGGATTTTCAGTCCTCTATTGCTTCTCTTTATTCTTCTTGAGAGATTTTCTCTATACTTGGGTACCTTATCAGGCTTAATTATTGGGACCCAAGTCTACTACCCACCTAATCTATATTTAAGGGGGGTGTTAGAGTAGGTTTTTACCTACATTATGTAGGGTTTTCCTACACTTGTTATTTATCATACTTAGGTGGATATTAATTTAGAAGTATCCCCACATTAAAAAAGTTACAATGATCCTAATTTATACCAAAACTATCTACACATTGAAGAGATTGACAAGATCTTTCCAACATAATTTGAACGGGGTCAAGCAGACATTGTATGCAAAAGTTATGGTTTGTTGAAGGTGGCAATAAATAGGGGAAAAAATAACATAATGATAGCATCATCAACTAATTGGACTTGTATGACCTAACATGTAGACCAATCATAGCCTTTAATTTAGGATTCATAATGCTCCACCAAGTGCTACGAGTTCTAAGGCAAGTTCCATGTAATACATGGTCTCATGACCAAGTTACAAGTTATGAAATTTATCTCTTAAAAAACTTTTGATTATTATCCCCACCTATCTAACACTAAAATGATCTTTATTAGGGGTATCTAGATGTTAAAGGGGTATATATAAATAAAATATCACAAGGATGATAATCAGATCTATATCAGGTCAATTAGATGTTAAAATCAAATATAAACATACACCAAATTTATTATGTTGAGATAGTCTAAATATAGAAAGTAAAATTATGCTAGATATAAAAATGACAAAGAAGTGATGTGCTTATCTTGTTTTGATTTTAATGCAATTTTAGATCTAGAATAAACAAAAATCAGGCTGAAAGATGATTCTAAAATAATTATTATATTAAAACTCTGATGCTTTTGGATCTTTGGACAATAAAGTTAATATGAGACAATTGCATCAACATTACTATCTAGGTTAGACACTAGTCTCATGTATGGAATATCTATTGAAATAAGATATGCCCACCTAGATACTTCTAGGTTTTGCTTTGCCTTCACTTTGGTGCATTCAGATCTAGGTCACGGACTATTGCTCCTTATGAAATGGAAAAACCCTAGTTTTCCATATTTAATGTGACTTGAGGGAAAATGAGTTAGTGGGCACATGGCATTGAACTGACCCCAAAGACCCCACTATTAGAGGGCACTGCTTACATAATCGATACTCTTGAAGAGGGCCTTATACTCATGTAGTTCTCCCCTATGTGTTTGTGTGTGAATCATAAAATATGTGCAAATCAAGAACAACAATATCTTGTAACTTGGCAAATTAGGGTCTTAGGCTACTCATTTAGTACTTTAGACATATAGATATGTTGTGCCTATGATTGGTATGGAAATAGGAAAGCTTTGATCAATTGAATGCTTGATAAAGTATTTTTGATAAGTTTCCTTGGTCTCTTTGGTCTTTTCTAGGTGGGGAATGAATGAGGGTTGATCTTGTATTTATATCAATCCATTTGGAGTAATAAGTCACATTAAAACACTCAGGTTGATCATTATGATACATTTCATTTGTAAATTATATGACTTTAGGGCACTAGACACTTATTTTGGGACAAGATAATAATGATGATGCTACTTCCTATCCTAGACATTAGTGTCTAAAGAGTAGGAAATTAGGTACAGGTTCTAAACTTATAGATATGGAAGATAAGTACATTTTAAGCATTTTAGTTAAGATAAAATACCTAGGTCATCAACATAAGACTAGTCGAACTAAGAAAATCAGGCCAAAGGGCACAAAGATAGAGCAGATGTAAGATTTGTGTAAGAAAGAAAGGTAAAGAACTGAGATGAATAACCAAAGTATGAGTTTGCCAAGTGTACAAGATTAAGATGCTATATAATAATAAAATATCATCTACATTTACCCCCCTTAATCTAGTAATAAAATTAATGGTTTAAAGGAAAATAATATGTACTAAGGTGTGTGTGCACACCTTATCTTTGCATATGCCTAACTTGAATTCTTTGTTGGTGATCAACTTGTAACCAAAACCATGTTATATTATAAAATTAGAGCATATAATATAGTTTAAAATTACTTGAAATAGATCAAAATTTAAAGAGCAAGGTTTAGGAGTACACTTATGTGTTGATGTAACTTCCTTGCTTATTGGCAAGTTGATTTGAAAAATATGTATCATTGTAAGTATCTAAAACTAAAATAAGGACAAATATAGATAAATATTTAAAGTGCATATATCCAAATACATAGACACACACACACACACACACACACACACATACATATACATACATACATATACATATATATATGTATATATATATATACATACATACATATAAATATATATATATATATATATATATATATATATATATATATATATATATATATATATGTATATATATGTGTGTGTGTGTGTGTATATATATATGTATATATATATGTGTGTATATATATATATATATATATATATATAGAGAGAGAGAGAGAGAGAGAGAGAGAGAGATGCCCTAAACTTTGGATTAAAAGTGAGTTGCCACATAGTAGTTGAGATTAGCTTAATTGTGCAACCCAATGATACTTATAACCTGGTGAGGTTGGATGATCAAGTCCAAATTGAAAACTTGGAAATATTGAGTGATTTGATCACCTCCCAAAAAGGTAAACCAACTATTATAGTAGATTGGCTCAATAAAATTTCATAAAAGTCCACAAAGAATTAGTACAAAAAAGTCTATGATATGTTAATAGTCCATAACAAATTTTTGGAATCTAAAACTAATTTAGATTTTGAAATATTAGGCACATTTTTCATAGAATATGCACCTTAAATATGTATCATGCTAAAACTATTTGTAATAATAGTACCAATGTATATAATTCTACCACAACTATGAATATGAATCATAGAACTATGTGCTTTGGCCAAATTGGATAATTGTAAGTGTGGAGAACATGTTTCCAAAGCATGCCACCACCATATATGGAGAAATATGAAAATTGATACAAGTACCAATTTGGAGGAGATATCTTCAAAACATGCCCCCTCTATAATCTGGAGATGCTGAATACTGAATAAGTGTCGAAAACATGTTTTTAAAACATACCCCCACTAAATTTAGGAACTATGAATGTGTGGAAGTCATGCCTATATGACATGCCCCCACTGAATCTAAAAATGGATATAAGTACCATATACTTAATGAGTGTGGAAAACATGCTTCCAAATCATGCCCCCACTATAATATGAGAAACTATGCCAAGTGTGGAGAACACATCTCTATGACATGCCCTCACTAATATGCCCCCCTTTGAGGTGAGGTAAAGATAGGAGATGGCAATTACCTCACCTCAAAAGGATAAGACAAATGCATCATCTATGAATGTAACCATGTAGAATTTATAAAGGAACATTTCTAGGTAAATGTCTCATTGAAGCACATAGAATTGATGTGATCACATGTAGGCTTAAGATGAATGATAAATATCATGGAAACATCTAGATAGTAATATTATATGATCTTGATATTCAATATATGCAGAAATACCCTTAAGGTAGGGAAACACCATATAATAATCCTTTAGGAAGGAATAACTCTACAATGTCTCTTCAAGGGGACAACCTCCAATATCCTCTTACAATAAAAGACTCAATGCTTACTTGATATCTTTACCATGATAATCATCTCCTATATATAGACATCTATCTAACCCATGGATGGGTAACCTCTTAATCCCACTATAGGCCAATCATTACCCAATATACTAATTCCATAAGTTACTCTATTATCCTAATATATTGTACCCATATAACTAACTAAGGGGATGTGTGCCACATGTCAGCATCTCCATCAACCCATATACATTAATATATCATATCCCTAGGTACATAGAATTACTTCCCTCTTTGACATGTTTCATCCCCAAAACATAGGAATAAACCAAATAATGAGTATGCTTCAAATCATTGCACACATGTCTCCAATCTCGATCATCTAGCCATCCATATGTGATCTTGGTAGGTGATAGCTCTCCAAGCTTGTTTCCAAATTCCATTATGCTCCTCTGATTTTGTTCATGATCATAATTATACTGATTTGGTGTCTAAGCATAATTATTCCTCTTTTTATTCCATGTACCATATTCTGTTGTGCTACTCTGATTCCAACCATGACCATAGTAGGTATTCTTCCATGCATAGTCATAGTGATTTCCCCATGCATTCCATGTGCCATAGTATTTTTTCTTTGGATTCCATGCATATCCATAATGATTAATTTTTTTATTTTTTGTATAGAAAAAATGATTGTTGTTATGACACTTCCTCACCTGGTTCCATGATTTTTTCCTCTCATGATGATGAGGGTGTCTATATACCTCAACTTTTTCTAATACCTTGACCTTATCCACCTTTGCTTCTATCTCTTCCACCTTTTCCTTCTTTGTCTCTTGAGTATATGAAGTGTTCATTTGTAGTGTGTCTTTATCTATATCATTTGAATCTTCATCATGATCTTCATCACTTGTTTCAATCTCATCCTTATGATCTACTTGGATTGTTATTGGTGCCTTTTTCACTATGATATCTTGTAAAGTGATCTTCATTTTCTTATACCAAAACTTCATGAATTTTTTTTGAACATTAATATTCATTGTTCCCAAAGTCTCTAACCATAGATATCCAAGAACTATATCCATATCATCCATATCCAAAGCATAAAAATCTGAATGCAAAACATATTTTTCCATAATGAGCTTCAAATCTTCAAACATTGAAATATTCTTACCATCTACTTGAACCTCCTTGATATTATTTGCTTGAACATGTAAATGCTTGGCCACATTCATGTTAATGAAGTTATACTTGCTAGTAGGGTTTATGGACACAACCGCCTTCTTCTTTTGAATGCATCCATGAAATTGAAAAATTGACTTAGATTTCTTTGGAGCCAAATTATTTGAACCCTTATTATCCAATTCTTCTTCTTCTTCTTCTTCTTCTTCTTCTTCTTCTTCTTCTGCTTCTTCTTCTATTGCTTATTCTACTACTTCTTATTCTATTGATTCTTCTATTTCTTCTATTTCTTTTTCTACTTGTTTTATAGCCCATCGATCTAAAAAGATATGTTCTATTTCTTTCCATGAAGAAAACCTTTATGTACAGCTCAGCTGATCAAACCAATGTAGTGCAGGCCTAGACAAAAAAGGAAGTAATCATCTTTGCCCAAATTTTTTTATAAAATGATTCTCCAAAAGGAGCCACCATTCTCTAGCATCAATATCATCTTCCCTTGAAATTTTTTGCAGCTCCATGATCCACAAAAAAATCAAGGTTCATGAAACCCTAAAATATCAATAACTCATACAAAACTGATCCAAAAAGTCCCAAATTTTTATTGTAGATTCCTCTTATGATATTGGAACCTCAGTGAAATTTTTGTGAAAAATATCACAAATTTTGACCTATATATTGAATATATGAAAAAACATAAAATTGCAACAATTCACTCAAAACAACTCAAAAAATTATGAAATTTTTACTGTGCTTCTCTTATATATTCTTACATCTCCAATAAATTTTTTGAATTAAAATTACCTATATTTTAGAAGATATAGAAAAATTAGAGTTTTGCTCCACATAAATTTCCCAAATCGAAGCTCTGATACCAATTGATATGATCTTGATATTCAATATATGTAGAAATACCCTTAAGGTAGGGAAACACCATATAATAATCCTTTAGGAAGGAATAACTCCACAATGTCTCTTCAAGGGGACAACCTCCAATATCCTCTTACAATAGAAGACTCAATAATTACTTGATATCTTTACCATGATAATCATCTCCTATATATAGACATCTATCTAACCCACGGAGGGGTAACCTCTTAATCCCACTATAGGCTGACCATTACCCAATGTACTAATTCCATAAGTTACTCTATTATCCTAATATATTGTACCCATATAACTAACTAAGGGGATGCGTGCCACATGTCAACATCTCCATCAACCCATATATATTAATATATCATATCCCTAGGTACATAACATAATAGTACAATCTTAACAAGTAAACAAGCACACACATAAAAACACTCAAAATCAAGTCAAAAGGTAATGGTTAAAGGAGATTATAAACAAGGGGCATGTTCAAATGACACATAATAGAAGGGGCATGACTTAGTCAAATTTCCCTAAAGGCAAGGATGAAATATTCAAATCTCTATAAAGGCAAGGATGACATATTCAAATGTCCATAAAATAAACCATGTGTTGGCATATTATTATCATTGATGACAAATGGGTGAATCATGGAAAGGCATAATGGTCATTGATGTCAAAGATGTATCATGTCAAGATTGTACTATCAAGGTTGATGTTAAGGTTGATGTTAAAGGTGACTAAGGACAGATGTTAGTATGTGATATGTTAAGGCACATAAGAGTGTTGCATTGATGACAATTGTCATAAGTGCTATGAGCATGGAAGGTACATGTCATGGAATATGTTTAAAGATAACTAATGTCTACATAAAAAGCCATGTGATAAGATGCATTTGAATGCAAGATATAATTTGAAGACAAGAAAGAATTTTAAGGCAAGAGAGAATTTTAAGGCAACTAATGTCTTATGGTTACATGAAGGCATATGTCATTGATGACAAGGTGCATCTGGTGAAGATGCATGGTGAGTGGTCTTTGAGGTATGAGATTGTGATATTGATGTGACAAAGTGAGTTTATTGAGCTTTGTCTTATCTATTGGTTGATGCCATTGAAGGTTTTTGTTAAGGTATGATGATAAGTAGGTTTACAAGTGTGTTGTTGTCAGAAAGATCAATTAGAAGTGAGTTGTGTCAAGAAGCTTGAAGTAGTGTTGCTATATGAGAGCAGTGATACGAGTATTATTATGTCAGCTTGAGTGATATCATTGAGGTTAGTATGTTTGAACATAGTCAAGGTGTCTTGTAAAGCCTAGTCTAGACCTTGTGAGAAGGTATGTGCAGGTAAAATGATGAAGTGAGTGATCTCAGGTAAGTAAGAAGTTGTTTGGAATTATATTGGCTTGTGAGTTAGGTGTGGAATCCTTTAGAAGTGTTGTAAGGTGGGTCTTTGAGGGTAAGGCATTCTATCTTGATCTATACTTAGACCCTACCTAGCCTAATGAGGTATCATGATATGTTGTCAAGGCATGTGAAGGATGTATGGTAGTGTTTAAGCATGGGAGAGGTTTTATGGTATGAGAGTGACATGTTGAGCATGACAATGAGGTGTTGATATAATGGAAAAAGGCATGAAGGTCAGTTAAAGGCCTATTAAGGTATGAAGACTATGATGTATAGAGAGAGTGTAGCCTAATGGGGTATCCTGATCAGTTTCCAAGGAAAGTGTGAGTAGGTGAGCATTGACAAAGGTGAATCAAGTTGTTTTATGCATGTGCATGAAGTTTGAGGTTCTAGTTTAAAGGACAAGACATGAAAAGTTTTTTGGAGGTCTATCAAGTGCTAAAAATGAAGGGCTTTCAACCTAAGAAGGATTTTCTTGTGCTTATTATCTCATCAAAATTTTGCATGGGAACTTAAGCAGTTCATGGTAAATGGGGAAGGGTCCTAGGTCAAAATTCTAAGCTTTAGTTTTTGGATTGAGGGGCTATGATTTATGAATGATCGTTAAGAGTGAAAACTCATTTAAACCCTCTTAGAACCTTATTGATGCATGTAAATGTATCACAGGGTTCTCATAGTGTTGAAAACACTTCTCATTTCAAGATTCAAAGAATATTTTACTTGAGTTGTTGGTTGTGATCTTCCTAAGATCTGTGGTGGAGTAGCGACTAAGCTATTTGACTATTTCAAAAAATGAATGTGTAAATGGTTGTTGGGAGCAACTGTGGTCCTAAATTTTTGTGAAGGATGAAAGTTATTTTAACTAAGTATAATGAATAATGATGAAAAACTAAGGTATAAACCCTAATCTATCATGAATATTTGTAATGAAAAGTTAAGCTACAATGATTTGATCAAAAATGAGAAAATAGGTAGGGAACGGAAAAAAAGAAGGATGTTTCTGTTATGAGTTTAGACATCATGAAAAATCTTAAATTTTATCAAAGATATGCAATTCAAACCAACATATGACATGAAATTACCAAAATTACATATCCTATCATATACCAGGAAAATGTCTAAGGATATTTGAAACATGCAAATTATAAAGTAGATTCACTTTAAAGATTTACTTTCACAAGAAAATTGCATTATCACATCTTCAAGAAAAGAAAAGAAATTTAAATGAACCTCAGAACTTTTAGTCAACCTAGCATAAGCTCAAATTAACAACTCTACATTAACATATGCACATATAAAGTTCATAAAATCAATTCAAATTTAAACATCAAACCAGAAACTTGAGGAAGTAGTAATGATAAAAACAAATAAACAAATATGAAACAATATTTGTAGAATTCTCTTGTTTTCATTACTTGCTCCAAAATTTACACAAAAGTTTTGCTCTAAAAACTTCTTCCTCTTTACAATGACAATGTCCCTTTTTATAGGCAACCTATGAGGTATGTCAGTCAGTCATATCAAATGAGAATTAGATAAGTGTCAAGGATAACTATCCTTTTACAACATTCTAGGATTAATGACACTTTTCAAGTGTGACTAACCTATAAGCCATGTGTATTAAAAATTGTGCATGTTTTTACAAAATAGAATATTCTTTCAAAATGATTTACATGGTTTTGTTACAAAAGAATATGCTAAGTCAACTCAATTGATTTTGAGACACCCATATTGCTACATCCTTTTGTTTTTGCTTCAGGATCTTCATGGCTTTGTCATATGATTCACCAATCAACTTGATATTGATGATTTGTTCTATGATAACTCCTTTTCTTGGCCTGTTAGATCTTTGAAGACTCCATAAACTCTATCCAAAGCTTATTTAATGCTCTTCGCATTGCCTATCTTCTCCTCTACTGACAGGTTCATATCCAAGATACTCTTATTATCTACCCCTATGGCACCTTGGGTTTTATTATTGACCTCTTGGATAAATTAAGTAGCTCTAAGTAGGAACTCTTCATCAGTTATTGATCCAATAGCACTAAGGATGGTTAAATCCTTGATCAAACCTCCAAATATTTTTGCCATTTTACTGTATAATTATCTGAAGTCTCTTGAGAGATTTTCCATACCTTTGGATCTCTGATTCACATCCTTGAATTTTTCCATCAAAATTATCTTATCCATATTCAAATATGATAGGATAAATATTTTGAGCTCAATAATCTGGCCTTCCATCAATATCTTGATAAATTCTTTTGCCTTATTATCTAAAGCTTGCCATTGGTTAACTTATTTCATAGCCATGGAATGTTTTTTTTTCACCACATCTGATTTAGCCTTATTGCTTTCAAAGAACTAAATGTATCATGGATGGTGGTTTCAAAGCTATTAACAATATTCCTTAAAACTGATAGAATGTATTGCTCTTACAGATTCTTTTTCTCCTATTTTAAGCCTTTGATGATAGCTTATAACCTCTCTGCCTAAGATTGTGCTAACTCTAGAACATCTTCTTAAAATATAGGTCCCTCCCCTAACCTCTGTATTTTCTTCTGAGTTAAATGAGTCAAAGGTTCAACCTTTTAATGTAGCACTTCTTGACCACCTTCCATGACCATTATCTTAGTGACTCTTTGTAAACCTATATTATCTAGATCATATCTGAACCTAACTAAAATTGGCCCATTTGCTTACTTGGCACCCATGTTTGTATGTCAATTGAATGACTTGGAGTAGCCAATCTATTTGCCTCTTATTCTTGTAAAGCTAGGATCTATGGATTCAATTCTTGTTGTATAGGTATGCCTATAGTTTTCACTATAACCCATGGATGATAAGTAGGGAACTTCTCCAACCTTGGTTCATATATGAACCATTCAAGAATATGTGGTTCATATATTAGGTTATCCTTATTGAATAAGTTGATATCCTTCAAAGGAGGAGTTATGGCCACTTTAGCTGTCTTTGCCTTTGAAATAATTATAACCTCAACATTCCTCTTGGGAGGATTAATGATTATCAAATCTAAGGACTTTTTGCTTCCTTTATCCTATTTAGATTCATGAACCTTCTCTTCTTATACTTCTGAGTCTATCTCATATATCATGGATAACATTCTCAGTGCATCCTTTATATATTCTTAAGGATTTATAGCTATCATATGAACCTCTTATCGAGGTAAATTTTTCTCTATTATTCTAGATGCTTTAATAGTTGAGGAACTAGAAGAAATTTCCCTTGGTCTTCTTTATTCAATCCTATGCTTTATTTGGATATCTTTTGGTGGAAGCATAGACGAATCAACATCTATCAAATGATACTATCTTGGAACCAGTTGCCATCTATACTCCATATTTTGGTCTCTGTGCAATCTAGACTCAGGTTTTATATTGTGTTCTTTCAACCTTCTAGTGACTTCATAATAAGAGGCTAATTTAGTGTATATAGGGTCAAATTCACTGGGCTCATGCTCATATGACAAATAAAATACCTTTGATCCTCAAATTTTCCTTTACCCTGCCATAAGGATCTCATTGTCTATGATCATCAATTTTCAAGTTGAAGGACAACCTATGCTTTAAAGCAACTTTAATGTGGTCCCATTGTCTAAAAATAGTTTTTTCAATTGTCATGGGAAAACTGTGTAGAAGTCCCTTCCTCTTATTCTTACAAATGCCATCTATCCCATTAAATAATTGGTAGGCTATTTCATGTTTTGCAAACTTGTTAGGTACATGAACTAGTAGTTTGAGATGGGTAGTTTAGGTTCCTTCAATTATTATAATGTAATCAAGATAAATCCATATGTCTTCCATTGCCTTAATTGACTTCTTGATGAAAGGGATTATTCTCATCATAAGAATACCATTAATATATTGACTTAATATAGGGTAAACACAATCACAAATGAATTAGATATGGTCTCTATACTTATATTTGTGTAATTTTTAATAGTAATAAGACACAATCTAGGTACCATTATGGGATCATTCTCTTTGATTAGGGATTTTTTTGGTAGCACATAGGGCATCTAATAGATAGGACATCATGAAGAATTCAGTCCTCTTCTTATTATTAATCCTATATATTTATTTGCTTAGGGAAATACTAATGATTTCACCTAATGGAGGAACTACCACTTCTACAATAATGAAGTATACCACAGGGACCCACATTGGTTCTATATGTGTTGTATGTGCACATCCATTTAACTTAATCAATATGGTCATGAACATCCTAACTCTAGCTCTAAATTTTCTCACAAGGATATTCTTTTCAGGATCTACAATGACCTTATTACTAGTTTCTAACCATTTTGCCAAAATGTCCATCATAGTGTGTTTCTAAGCCCATGAATTAATAGAGGCCAAGTCTATTTGGGGCCTAGGAAATTTATAATAAGACTCAAAATCATTAGGGGATATATATGTAATTTTCCTAAGACTAGATTCATGAACAATCATACCCTTGTCCATTTTAGTATCTTTGAAAATTGGACCAAGAACATCGATGCAGTGTAGTACCTTTGGTTTAATAGCAATATAATGAAGTCTAATCATTTGAATTGCCACTATGTCATCATAGAGTCTCTTCACTAGAAGTAGTTTCTCTTTTTATTTGGTCAAAATCCCCTAGTTTTCAATTATCCAGAACAAACTCAAACAATTATTATCTGTTGTGTTTAATGAAGTAGCTACAAATTCTATGTCTTTGAAAATTTAGCCCTCTACATCTGATGTCAGGTATAGTTTAATCACCTTCTTCGAAGTAACTCTGTATATTTCCATCTCTATGATATTAATTAAAATTTCCTTTTGTAAATGATAATTCAACTCTCTCAGCTCAACATAGTGAATCTAGGGACAATTTAGGGATTTTCATACATTCTAGGGATTTTTTGGAGGTTTAAATAGAGCTTTAATGGTAGTAAACAAGTTTGAAGTATGTGCTTTGGTGACTTGGATACTATTTGGATCTTGTATTTATACATTCGCATGCTTGGGTCCATAATATCTTCCAATATGATGTTTATGCTTAAGATCACCTTATCATGTAGGTTATTTATTTTTAAAATGTGATTGTTATCACTTGGACATGTGTCATCATCTCGTGCCTCCTAAAGCTTGATCAAATTCACTTTGTCAATCTCCATCTATATTATTTGAATGTGAGACATCAATATATGAGCTAAATGATTAAATTTACACCATTTATCTCCTTGAGATTCTTTTGTTGTTTACTTTCATTATGGTCATTGATATTTGATCTTGGATTATGAGATTGTGCCACTTGGTAGTATCACATTTAATTTGTGTACCTTGTAGTTAGTGTCCATCACTTTAATGCTATGAAGACATGTGGTGACATTATGTGCAATTTGGGCTCTCTAATTCCTTGACTCGCTTTGCATCATTTATTTTCATCCACAAGATGGAATGCATACCATTGATCTTGATTCAAGTGATTAAATACACACCATTAATGTGTTGAATGCATGATCAAACATGGATTGTTTATCTATTATTTATACATCTGATTAAACATGGATCATTGATTTGTTCTTTATATACCACAAGTGTGACACTTATTACCATTATGTTCAATCTCATGATCCTTTGATATTTTGACTTTGAATTTATCATTAAATCTACTTTTGCATTATTGAATGTGCACCCTAGATCTTCGATCTTGAATTATTAAATATAGCCTTTAAAGTAGATCATCGATTAGGATTTTTATGTAGGAACATGCACCATTGAATATAAAAGTTTGACTTATTGGCTTGGGCAATCATATGCATACCATTGGTCTGAGATCCGATCTTCCAAGATTTCACCACTTGTCTGTCTCATGTTTAATTCTTAATTATGAAAAAATAAAATCAACTAATAAGTGTTTGAGATATATAAATACTTAGGGTAATTTTAGTCTAAGGTTTTAATGAATTGTTAAACTCAATTAAAACTTAGGTTAAAATTAAGCTAAGACTAAAATGTAACAAAATGACCTGTGGAAAATATGAATATATTTTACTAAAAACTTAGGCTAAAGTAATTTAGACTAAAGTTTTTAATGTTGTTTAAACTTAGATTCAATTAATCAATTATGACCAAATGTTAACATAATGTTTCTAATGTGACCATATTAATTAATCGACTAAGGGTCAAATTAACACTGAAACTTAAACACATGAACACTTTTTCATTCTAATGGAGATCTATGGATCCTGTAACATGGAAAAATGATTCAAATATTAGCAAAATAAAATAAAATAAAACTTATGTGCTAATAAGCAAAACATGATGTTCAATAATGCACTCTAATTAAGTTATATTGTCTAATTTATAACATAATTTGCAAAATTTGAACAAGGGTCCTCAAATTTTAGAAATAGAGGTATGTTGACCTCAAAAAACCCTAATGAAGAACCAATGTTGAAGATTTTGCTCAAAAGTGCTCACGATGGATTAAATTTCTTAAGTAACCTATTGTATCTTGTAGTGGATTCTACTAGGTACCTCTAGGTGGCATTGGTTAGAGAGAGGAGAGAGAAAATGTTAAGTTATAGGCTTATTTCTAAATAAGTTCTTGTAGAAGTCAAAATTTACATTGGACATAGTAAGAAAATGGATGGAGGAAGAATTTAGAGACTCATAATTCATTCCCATAAAGGTTTATACATAGGTTCCACCCCTTATAATGTGTTAAACTAGTCATCCAAGGTAGCCAGATGCTAACAATTCTAATGGGGTACATAGTGAAAAACTTAGACAACAGTGAGAAGATGAATTGGAATGTGTTTTAATGATATAATGATGAAAAAAACTACACATATATGTTTTTAAGTAATTTGAAGACATGTTCATGTTTTGTATAAGTTTTGGAGGTCAGTGAATATGGTGAAAAAGTTACTCACAAGTTGAACTATCTAGTTCAGATAGGAAAATGAGATATTGACATTAGAACATATGATATTTATATTTAAGGATGCTTTTAATATTTCATTGGATCATTTAGATACATCAAAATTCATAAAAAATGTCTATACAGGCGTTGGAGGTCTGAGTCACTATGTCTAGTCTTTAAGGTAAACTTTCAGTTTTGAGTGAGTTGTAGAGATGTTCTTGAGCTCTTATCTTATGAGTGGAAGTGTATAATGAAAATTGTAATGATATTGAGGTCATATATACTCTCTCTATATAATTTTTTTAATCATATTTGAGTGTATTAAGTATATTTGAGCTTCACTTTTGCAAGACAAACTTTTGAAGCACATAGGCCTAATAGGACAATTTGTCTTAAAAGAGCTTTCATGGTATGAATGAAAGATGCAGGTCTAAAAAAGCATGGATGATGTTATAAGAGTTAATTTCCTAAGTGTTTAAATGGGTTTTAAGTGTTGGAAAAATCCATCTGGTCCCAATAGAATCAAGTTTTGGCACTAAGAGATAGACCTAAAAGTGAAATGAGGCCTAATTAAGTAATGTCAGACCAAAAGGGAATCAAATATCATTTTATTCATGTCTAAAATATGTCATAAGACTTATTCTATGGATGACCTAAGAGGTTAAGGGTGTGTGGATGACTAAGTGGTATATGAACAAGGAATGGTATATATATAAGCAATTTTAAGCCTATTTGATCAAGCAAACATGAAGAAAATGAAATATAAGATTGAATAACAGAAGGAGGTATTATATACCATAAGATAGGTGTATTAAAACTATCATTAATATCTAATAGGAGTTATGTGTATGAAAATCAAGGTCATATGACCGAATCAATTTTGAAGAGACTTAGTTGAGTGAAGAGGCCTAGAAGGCAGTTTGAGAAGGATAAGAGTGTGAAGCGTTGAAGAGGTGTTCATAAACTATTGGTTAAGTAACATAATATTATAAATGTGATCAAATTAATTAGGTGGCTATGTTTGTGCTAAGTCATTAGGGGGTTGGTGCTTCGTTACAAGTAAATGCTTAGCTAGTTAGGGTTTATGCTCCATTAGAGTCGGTGCTTCACTAAATTTGGTTTTTGTCTTATAGGAATATAGTAAATTTATATATATCAATGGGTTTTTTTCCCCTTGTGGGTTTACCACATATGTGATGTGTTCTTATGTTTCATACTTATGTGTATTTTTGCTTATACTTAGTAGATCTATATATTTGTTTGAACAATTCATGATTACTTAAGTGTAATTGATTGAAAGGTTTTGAAGATTGATTCACCACCCTCTCAATAATTATGATCCAATAATTGGTATCAGAGCTTGGTCATTTGAATCAGGTCTAACACCTTGACGGAGATCCTTAAAGCATAAACATGTCTACTTAACAAGTACAAGGATGTTTCTCAACCAATAAGACTCCTCTCTTGAATGGGACTAGCTATGCATTTTGGAGTATCAAAATGAATACCTACCTCATGTTTTTAGACTATTTAATATGTCAATATATTATTGATGGATTCATTTCACCTTTTACACCAGCAATTGATGTAGAGGAAAGAAGACAAGTGAGAACAACTCTAAGGTAATGAATGCCATCTTATGTGGTAGTTTAGAAGCATAATTTGTTAAGGTCATGTATTGTGATACAACTAAAGGATTTTGGGAAAAATTTCATACCAACTATGAAGGAGACACCAAATTTAAGTTGGAAATATTATAGATTCACCGTAGGTATTTTGAAAGTCTGATAATGAAGGAGAATGAAATCATTACATTTTATTTGTTGAGAGTAGATGAAGTGGTAAATATCATCAGAGGTCTAAGGGAGAAATTAGAAGAATAAATAGTAGTACAAAAGTTACTAAGATCCCTAAATTATAAGTTTGATTCAAAAGTGTCTATAGTATAGGAGATCAAAGATCTTAACACACTATAAATGGATGAGCTTCATGGCATCTTGACTGCCTATGAAATGAGAAAAAAGTGATGGAAGACCTTACAAGAAGGAAGTTGCATTCATAGTTGAGAAGAAGTCACAAGGTAAGAAATCCAAAGATGATGACATAAACATTAATGATGTAAAGATAGAATCCATGCTTGTCAGAAAAATAGGGAGAGGTTCAGGTAAGTATAAGGACAAATTAACATTCAAATACTTTAACTATGGTAAGATTGGTCACTTTGCATCTAAGTGTCCTAACAAGGATAAGACTAAGCATGGTGATGATAAGAAGGTCTATAAACCTGACAAAATCAAGAAATATTTTAGGAAGTATGAAGGCAATAAAGGGTTATTCAAGAACAAGAGAATTTTTTATACCAAAGAAGATAATAACTCATCTAATGTAAGTGACACAAGTAAATCTGATAGTGATGATAAAAGTAATGAGCATGACAACAATGAAACCTTATTCATGACTATATAAATAGACAATGAGGATTGCTCAAAAGGGAAAGGCCTTATGGATGATGAAGAATCAAATGAAGAAGAGGCTAAAGTGAACCTTGAGATAGAATTGGTGAGTGCTCTAGAGCAGTTAAAGTTCCAAAGAAGGAAGAAGCAAAAACTAATATCATTGGCTGAGAACTATAAGGATCAAATCAATCTCTTTGAAGAGAGACTAAGAATCAATACCAATGAACATGAGGAGATTATCAAATAAATGGAAACTCAGATTAAAATTATCACTACAAATCTTAAGAACAAGCAATAAGAATGCATCAAGTTTAGAACAAAAATGGAGTCCTTGAAGGCAAAATTAGATCAGACATCAATCAAGTTTAAGACACATTAGAGATTTGAGAAGAGTACTAAAGTTCTTGGTGATATTTTGAGCAGTCAAAGGTATCTACATGACAAGATAGGTCTTAGGTTTGAATAAGACCAAAAGGAGAACAAGAAGAGTCAAACCTTAAAAATATATGTAGAAACTCTCAAATTTGAGACTCATAGTGATCATCAACAAGTCAAGAATACCAATTTGAAGAGAAAAATCAAGAAACCCAATGCAATGAGGTATTTTAATTCTTTTAATGGTTATTTTTTTTCTTGTCATAACTTTGGTCATAGAGAAAGTGATTATAGAATGGTCTCAAAGAATGAGTTATCATAGGACCATGGGAGGAGTGATCAATCAAGAGGTATGTATAGATATTTTGTTTGCTACAGTTATCACAATATGGGACATATTGCAAAATTTTATCCTAATAGAGTTAGAAGGCCCTCAAGAATTAAAAAGGTATATGGATCTCCTAGAGTGCATGAAAAAAGTCAAACATTGGTATGGAAGCCAAAGAAAGTCAAGATTGATCATATTGAGCCCAATGGTAAAAATGGATTATTTTCTAAGATAAATCAAGAATCAAAAGTGAAGGAATGCCAAAAATACTTGTTATCTGCATGTATTGACAAAGCAGTCAAAGAGAAGAAGAAGGATGACATGATGGATGAGTTAAATACTTTAGTCAAGCCTAAATGGATTATAAGGAGGGACTATCAATACCATGATTTTAGGATAGATGAGAGAACTAGTTTGGAGATCTAGGAATCAGCTGAGATCATGGAGTTTTGAGAGTCTTATGAAAAGGGGTGATTCCATTAGGCTTCATGGATACACTCTTATATTAGTAGAAGTGTGAGGTTGCAGTCAAATAAGGACTCATCTTGAGAGGATTCTAGGTTGTTTGTGTTGCAAGGTATGAGCTATTTTATTTATAGCTTGATTTGTGTTGAGAAGTGATATTTTGATCAGGATACTTGAAGGAGGTTGATAAATGTTTATGAGTCCTGATGACTCATATGATGAGCACAAGTTGTGAGGACAAAGGGGGAGCTAATCAAATGATTCATTAGCTTCAAGAGTAAATAAGTAAATAGTCTATGTCAAAGAAGGTATACATAAAACATGAAGATAGGTTGAATAATGTGGCCAAGACTAAGAGCATTTTTATATGATGCTTCATAGATTCTATGATCCTATTACCAAAAGAGGTAGAGATCTCAAAAAGAGAGTAAGTTCAAAATCAGAAAAGTAGCCTATTTATAGATGTTTCTAAGAAAGGTTTCCATCTTTTGACTCAAGAGAATAGTATGGAGTTAGGGGGAGCTTTGTAGCTATGTATTGTAAAATGTCAAGACTGTGATATGAATCATGATTTCTTGAGGTATAGTTTAAATGTTTTAAAAGTTGTCTACAAAAATTGGTATGAGCTTAAGGTGAGTTTTGTTAGCATTTGTATGTGTTTTTTTATTGAATTTTAGGTCCAAGGATCAGATGGTAGTTTGTAGACAACCCTTTTTCACTCATGTCAAAAGGGGGAGAATGAGTAGGTGGGAAAAGTACCATTTTCAAGTGCTTTCATTTTTTTAGTATGTTTGCCATCAATGACAAAGGGGGAGATTGATGGCATGTTGTTATCATTGATGTAAAAAGGGTGCATCATGAAAAGGCATAATGGTCATTGATGTCAAAGATATATCATGTCAAAATTGTACTATCAAGGTTGATGTCAAAGGTGACTAAGGACATATGATAGTATGTGATATGTCAAGGCACATAAGAGTGTTGCATTGATGGGAATTACCATAAGTGGTGTGAGAATGGAAGGTATAGGTTAGGAAGATGTTTGAAGACAAATAATGTTTGCATAAGAAGCCATGTGACAAGATGCATTTGAAGGCAAGAGAGAATTTAAAGATAAGAGATAATTTTAAGGCAAGAGAAAATTTTAAAGCAACTAATGTCTTATGGTTACATGAAGGAACCTTTTATTAACGTCAAGGTGCATCTAGTGAAGATGCATGGTGAGTGGTATTTGAGGTATGATTTTGTGAGCTTGATGTGATAAGGTGTGTTTTTTAATCTTTGTCTTCTCTATTAGTTGATGTTATTGAAGGTTATTATAAAGGTATGATGATAAGTAGGTTTGCAATAGTATTGTTGTGAACAAGGTAAGTTGGTAGTGAGTTGTCTCAAGAAGTTTAGAGGAGTGTTACTATATGAGAGTAGTGATCTGAGTATGTTATCAGTATTATTATGTCAGCTTGAGTGATATCATTGAGTTAGCTTGATTGATCTCATTGAGGTCAGTATGTTTGAGCATATTCAAGGTGTTTTGTGAAGCCTAATATAGACCTTTTGAGAAGGTATGTGAAGGTATCATGGTGAAGTGAGTGAGATTAGGAAAGTAAGAAGTTGTTTGACATTGTATGGGCTTGTGAGTTAATTTTAGAATCCTTCATAAGTGTTATAAGGTGGGTATTTGAGGGTAAAGCTTTTTGAATTAGTTTGTACTTAGACCCTACCTGGTCTAATGAGGTATCATGATCTATTGTCAAGGCATTTCAAGGATGTATGGTAGTTTTTAAGCATGAGAGAGGTTTTATGGCATGAGAGTGAGATGTTGAGCATGGAAGTGAGGTTTTGAGAGCATGGAAAGAGGCACAAAGGTTAGTTTAAGGCCTAATATCAGTTTAAGGCCTAATAAGGTATGAAGACTATTATGTTGAGAGAGACTATAGCGTACTAGGGTATTAGGATCAGTTTATAAGGAAAGTGTCAGTAGGTGAGCATTGAAAAAGGTGAGTCAAGTTATTTTAGGCATGTGCATGAAGTTTGAGGTTCTAGTTTGAAAGACAAGACATGAAAAGTTGTTTGGAGGTCTCTTGAGTGCTTGGAATGAAGGGTTCTCAACCCAAGAAGGATTTTATTATTATAATTAGCTCATAAAACCTTTACATAGGAACCTAATAAATCCATAGTAGATGGGTAAGGGTCCTATCTCAAAATTCTAGGCATTAGTTTTTGGATTGAGGGGTTATGTTTTATAAACGATTGTTAAAAGTGGAAACTGGTTTAAACTCTCTTACAACCCTAACGAAGACCTGATGTTGAAGATGTTGATCCAACATAATAAAGATGGATTTAATTTTCTATGTAAGATATTTTATCTTGTCGTGGACTCTCCCAGGTACCTCTAGGTGGTATTAGTTAGAGAGAGGAGAGAAAAAATATTGAGTTACAGGGTTGTTTCTAAAGAAGTTATTGTAGAAGTCAAAAGTTGCATTAGACATAGTAATAAAATGGATGGAAGAAGAAGGTAGAGAATAATAATTCATGCCCATTAAGGTTTTTGGATAGGTTCCACCCTTATAATTTTCTAAATAGTTCATCTAAGGTTTCTAGTCGCTCATAGGCCTAATGGTATAAACAGTAAAAAACCCATGCAATAGTGAGAAGATGAAATGGAATGTGTTTTCATGATATAATGATGAAACCAAGTGCATAGATATGTTTTAAAATAATTTTAAGACATTTTAATGTTTTTTATAATTTTTGGAGGTCAGTGAATATGGTGAAAAAGTTGCTCACAAATTGACCTATCTATTTCATATATGATAATGAGATATAAGGTCATGAGATTGGTATGAAAGACCAATATTTTCCATTAGGCCATATGATATTTATTTTTTAGGATGGTATAGAGATATAATGGGATCATATAAATGCATCATAAGTCATGGAAAGTTTCTATATAGGTGTTGGAGGTTTGAGTCACCATGACTGGTCTTTAAGGTAAACTGGTAGTTCTAAGTGAGTGAGTTGCAAAGATGTTCTTGAGCTCTTATCTCCTAAGTGGAAGTGTTTAATTCATTTTTTAATGTCACTAAGGTATATATAATCTCTCTATATATAATTTTTTTACCATATTTGAGTGTCTTAAGTATATTTGAGCTTCATTTTTACAAGATAGACTTTTGAAGCACATAGGTCTAATAGGACATTTTGTGCTAAAATAGGTTTCATGGTAAGAATGAAAGACATACATCTAAAAAATCATGGAAGAGGTTAGAAGAGTTCCTTTAATAATTTTTTTAATGCTTTTCAAGTGTTAGATAAATCCATCTAGGCCTAATAGAATCAAGTTTTGGCACTAAGAGATGGACCTAATGTAATTAGATGTCCATGAGACAAAAGTGAAATGAGGCCTAATTAAGTCATGTCAAACTAAAGGGGACTTTAATATTATTTGATTCATGTCCAAAATATTTCCTAAATCATATTCTATGGCTGACCTAAGAGGTTAAGGGTGTGTGGCCAACTAAGTGGTATATAAACAAGGAATGGTATATATATAAGGTAATTTTAGGCCTATTTGAGCAAGCGAAGAGAAAGCAAATGAAATATAAGATTGAAGAATATGAGGTATTTTAGACCATAATATGTGTTTAGAGAAACTATCATGAATAGACCATAATAGGATTTTTGTGTATGAACATTAAGGTCATATGACCTAATCAATTTTGAAGAGACCTAGTTGAGTGAAGAGGCTTATAAGGCAATTTGAGAGGCATAAGAGTGTGAAGTGCTGAAGAGGTGGTCATCATATGTTGGTTGAGAAACATATTATTCTAAAGGTGATCAGATAAATCAAGTGGTTGATTTGGTTTTAATTCATCTAGGGGGTTGGTGCCTCCTTGCAAGTGGGTGCTTTCTAAAGCCTAGTCAAGTGGGTGCGTGGCTAGTTGGGGTTGGTGCTTCACTAAATTTAGTTTTTGTCTTATAGGAATGTAGTCCATTTTCAAAGATTAGTGGGTTTTCTCCCCTTGAGTGTTTCCCACATATTTTATTGCTCTTATGTTTCATAATTATGTGGATATTTGCTTATGCTTGCTAGATCTATATGTTTGTTTGAATAATTCATGATTGATTAAGTGTAATTGATTGAAAGGTTTTGAAAACTGATTCACCCCCTCATCACCTTCCCCCCTCTCAGTCATTGTGATTCAACACAATGACATATGTAAATGTTAATGAAAGCATACACATGCATGAGGGCCACAAACAAAGGATCATATTGAAACTCTCAAACAAGGAATACACTAGCAAGACAAGACACTCAAGGAAGTGCATAAAGTAAAGCATAAGCAACCAACATAAACATGTCATAATAGCCCATGGATATAATGTGTTATGAAAAAATATCAAGTGTATAGCATATGAAGTACCATGTGTGAGATATAATAATGGATAATATGCATGTATGAGTACATATGCAAACTCAAACATGATAATATAGATTGATCATCAAGCCACATAACCCATGTGTATCAAGATCAAATAAGCAGATGCCCCCATTATTTACATGACATGAGTAGAGGGAAGGCCCAACACTAAAATATGAATGTATCATGTATCTGTGTATATTGTATCATACTCAAGTAGAAGTGTGACACACATGTGTATGTGGTAGTAACTCAGTATGTTGTCTATCAACTTGGAACTAATACATGGATGCCAAGGATCCAATAGAACATGTAGGTGCCAAAAAGTGTTTTTGGAGTTTTGAATGGTTTTGATTTTTTTTGGTATTTTTAGAATATTTGAAGAGGAAATATCATCTTATGATGCCATCCAATGGATTGTTATAAATATCTCCCCACTGTGCATATGGTGTAATACCTTGTTTATGTTACCTAAGAGCATGTATAGGTGTAATATCTGACATTTTGGTATCAATGATGCTCAACATTTGTAGAATAGGACTTTATGGTCATGAAACAATAGTATGAGTAATAAGATTATGGGTTCTTAGAACCCATCATTGAGTGCTTTTTTGTTTCTTTGGTATAATAATAATATGTACATTTTGAGTTGCTCTAGACATCTGATCATGGTTTGTATTGGAAGATGGGGATTCCATGGAATCCACTGTATCTCTCTGATGTAATGTTCTCTCAAGTATTGGTCACCTAATAAAGGGGATTACCTATTACTTACCCTTTTGTGGTCAATTATCCTTAGTAGGCTTGATAACTAGTTGTTTAGGTATAAGTTTATTTTGTTTAATAAGATGCTCATATGGAATTATAAAAACTATAATTACCTGATTGGCATGGATGTATTTAACACATCCATGTACTAAAGATGATACTGCTTAAAGAGTGTGCATCCAAAGTCTCTAAAAAGCATATCAAAGATGCATGCGTAAGGAATAACTAAGAATGTAGTAACCACATGTGTAGGACCAACTTGTAAAGGTAAGTCAATCTCTCCAAGAACCTTCATGGAGGTCCCATCGAATGATCTAACTGATCTAGTAGAGGGGTGTAAGTCATTATGAGTATAACCCAAATTCATAAGTAACGTCATGGTAAAAACATTTTTCCTTGCATCATTTTCAATCATAAAACTACATATGGGGTGTTTCTCAAGGTATGCTTGAATGAATAGAGAATTAAGATCAGAGTCACTGTCCTTAAATTCACTATCCTCAAATTAAATAGAAGGTCTTTGAACCACATGAGGTATATGTCATGAGTAACAATAATCCCATCTAGTGGGTGCCCATAATGTGATGGAGGATGATGTGCATTATATGCCATTTGGACTTTTGATTCCTTATTATAATGGTTTTGCAAAGGATTGTTAAATATTTTGTGTTTATGGTGATCTCTAGGTTGTGATCTTGATTCCTTTGGAGGATCCTCAAATGTAAGCTCTTAGTCATCAATAAGATTTTGGATCTTGTGCTTCAAGGTAAACCATCTACCTATAGAATGTCCTGGTCCTTGAGGATAATAAAAATAAGCATTCACATCATATTCTTTGGGTAGAGGTTGACTCATATCCACTTCGATAGGATGAGGGAGAGATATAAGTTAACTCTTTAGTAACTATAGGAGTAATGAAGCTAGTGACTTAGGTAAATGTGTAAATTGTCTCCTAAGTGTATTAGATAAAACAATATGATTAGGATGTTGTGAAACTATGTTAAACATGGTGGTTTTTTCCTTTCTAGGATCAAGAGGTTTCACCTTATAACTTGGTTTGATTGTAAAATTAGTACTAGATATATATGTAGCTGGTGTATTTGCTACATACTTGAACTTATTCAATGAGATAAGATTCATTTCATAGTCTCGTATAACATGGCATAAGTCATTGAAAGATTTAAAATTATTAAAAATAATGGACTCATATAAAAGAGCAAGAAAACTTTGCTTGAATATATTTTGCAACTCTTTTTCTACCATAAGATTGGTCATTTTGGCTAGCATTGTATTATATCTCAAGACATATTTATTGATAGGTTCATTGATTCCTTATTTGAATTAGGAAATTTGGGCATAAGAAACTTTTTTTTAAATGTTAATGGAAAAGTATCCTAAGATCTGGTCAACAAGAGGTTTGAATACTTTTACAGATTAGATAGGTAAATCATAAAACCACCTCAAAGCATAGTCCTTGAGTCTTCTTGGAAACAATTTGATCAAAAGTTTATCATGTAAAGTATAGTCAATGCATGTTGTATAAAATGTTCAAATAAGTTGTTTAAGATCACCCATTCTATCATAAAATGTGAACTTGGGTGTAACAAATCTAGTTGGCAAAGGGTACAAAGATATTTCAAGTGCAAGAGGGTTATGCAACACATCTTACAAGTCAATAACATGAAGAGATTTTAAAGAATTTTGTTCTATGTTTATAATTTTATCCTCCAAGGTATTTATAAATTAAAGGAATGATTAAACTGTAGGCCCAATAGGATTTACATTAGCTAGTTGAGTAGTCACCAAAGGTTATGGAAACATGTTTTGAGTAGTAATAGGCATTGAAACCAGTATTTGTGTTGAAGTAATGGGTAATTCCATAATAGATGCATCAATAGTAGTTTCAAGAAACAAAGGTTTAAACACATAATACATGTTTCCACTAGACATAGGTGGATTGATCAGTGTGTGCTGAGTTATAGTACCTTCTAAGGATCACCATTACTAGGTGAGGTAGCCTTAGTTTTATCTTGTTTATTTATTTCATCTCTTGTAACATACAAAAATGTATCCATTAAGCCCTTGTTATTATTGAGATGAGTAATTAATGCTCATTTATTTTCCATTTGGAATCATGTTTTTTCACTAACATTTTACATTACTTCACAAATAAAAAATTTAAAATCTACAACAAAGTACAACAATCATAAAACCCTAAGTGACATAGGGTTTGATGTTCAAAGGTTGGGTTCACCAAATGTTTAACCCTAAAATGATCTAGATTGGGGTTATCTAGATGTTAAAGTGCTATATAGAAATGAAATGGAACAAGGGTAATAATCATATCTATAGTAGGCCAATTAGATACTAAACTCAAATATAAACATACACTAAATTTATTATGCTTAAATAATCTAAATTTAGAAAGTATAACTATGCAAGATATATAAATGATAAATAAGTGATGTACTTAACTTGTTCTAATGTTAATGAAGTTATGGATCTGGAACATAGGATAGAAGATGATTTTGTAACAGTCATCATATTCTAACTTTGATTCTTCTAGCTCTCTTGACAATAATGTCATCCTGAGATAGTTGTATCGACGTTATTGTCTAGGTTTGACACTAGTGTCATGTATGGAATATCTACTAAAAAATGATGTGATGACATGGATGCTTTTGGTTTTACTTCACCTTTGTTATGGTGCATTCAAATCTGGGTCATGGGCTATCACTCCTTGTGAAATGATAAAACTCTAGTTTTCCATCTTAATTGTGACCTTGGGGAAAATGGGTTATTGGTCACATGGTGTCGATTTGACTCCAAAAACCTCACTATTAGAGGGCTCTACCTACATATCCAATACTCCAAAAGAGGGCCTTAGACTCATGTAGTTCTCCCCTACATGTTATTTTGTGTGAATCATACAATGTGTGCAAAATAAGTACATAAGTGGCCTAGCTTGTAACTTGGTAAATCAAGCGCTTGGGATGCTCTTTTAGTAATTCAGACCTGTCAATGTGTTAGGCCTATGATTGGTATGAAAAAAGGGAAGCTTTGATAAATTGAATTCTTGATAAATTATGTTTGATAAGTTGCCTTGATCTCTTTGTTTTTTATAGGTAAGGAATTAATGAGGGTTGATCTTGTATTTATATCAATCCACTTCAAGTAATAACTCACTTTAAATAACTTAGGACCACTATTAGGATACATTTAATTTATAAATTACATGAATTTAAGGTATTAAATACTTACTTCAAGACATGATAATAATGCCAATGCTATTATCTATCTCAGACATTAGTGTCCAGGGAGCAATAAAACATGAATAGTTTTTAAACTTGTAGATATGAAGATAAATACATTTTAAACACTCTAAGAAAGATAGAAGACTTGGATCATCAACATAAGACTAGTCAGACTAAGATATATAAGCCAAGGGGTACAAAGATAGAGCAAGTGAAAGACTTACATAAGCAAGAAAGGTAAAGAACTGAGAAGAATAACCAAGGTCTGAGTTTTCTAAGTGTACAATACTGAGGTGTTATATAATCATAAAATATCATCTACGTTCTTCACTTTATTCTAGTAGTGAAATTTATAGTTCAAAGGAAAGGAATGCATACCTAGGTGTGTATGCACACCTTGTCTTTGTGTGTGCCCAACTTGAGTGATTTGTTGGTGATGGGCCTGCAACCAAAAGCATGTTATAGTATAAAATTAGTGCATATAATTTAGGTTAAAAATACTTGAAATTGAAAGAGAAAGGTTTAATAGTACACTCGAGTATCAATGTAACTGCCTTGCCTATTGGTAAGTTGATTGAAAAATATGTAACATTGTAAGGCTCTAAAATTAAGATTAGGATATATATATATATATATATATATATATACCCTAGATATATGCACTTTAAATATATATATATATATGTATATATATATATATATATATAGTGCATATATCCAAAGAGATATATATTATATATATCCCATATATATATGCACTATAAAGATATATATATCTTTAACGTGCATATATCCAAGGGGAGATATATATATCACCCTAGATATATGCACTATAAGGATATATATATCTTTATAGTGCATATATCCAGGGGGATATATATATATATCTCCCCTTGGATATATGCACTTTAAAGATATATATATCTTTAAAGTGCATATATCCAAGGGGAGATATATATATATATATATCCCCCTGGATATATGCACTATAAAGATATATATATATCCTTATAGTGCATATATCTAGGGATATATATATATATATATCCCCTTAGATATATGCACTATAAAGATATATATATCTTTATAGTGCATATATCCAGGGGGATATATATATATATATATATATATATATATTTCCCCTTGGATATATGCACTTTAAAGATATATATATCTGTAAAGTGCATATATCCAAGGGGAGATATATATATATATCCCCCTAGATATATGCACTATAAAGATATATATATCTTTATAGTGCATATATCTAGGGGGATATGGGGATATGGGGATATATATATATATATATATATATATATATATATATATATATATATATATATATCCTAATATTAATTTTAGAGCCTTACAATGTTACATCTTTTTCAAATCAACTTATATCTTTATAGTGCATATATCTAGGGGATATATATAATATATATCCCTTAGATACATACACTATAAAGATATATATATCTTTAATGTGCATATATCTAGGGGAGATATATATATATATATATATATCCTTTTGGATATATGCACTTCATATATTATATCTTCCCCTAGATATATGCAATGCATATATCTAAGGGGATATATATATATATATATATATATATATATATATATATATATATATATATATAAATATATATATATATATATATATATATATATATATATATATATATATATATATATCTCCCCTGGATATATGCACTATAAAGATATATATCTTTATGGTGCATATATGTATATAATATATATCCCCCTAAATATATGCACTATAAAGAGATATATATTTGTATAGTGCATATATCAAGGGATATATATATATCTCTCCCCTTGGATATATGCACTATAAAGATATATATATCTTTATAGTGCATATATCTAGGGGGGATATATATATATATATATATCCCTAGATATATGCACTATAGAGATATATATATATCCCCCTAGGATATATGTACTTTAAAGATATATATATCTCTATAGTGCATATATATATCTTTAAAGTGCATATATCCCCCTAGATATATGCACTATAAAGATATATATATCTTTATAGTGCATATATCTAGGGAGAAATATGTACTATAAAGATATATATCTTTAAAGTGCATATATCGAGGCGTATATATATATATATCCAGGGGATATATCCCCTTGAATATATGCAATATAAAGATATATATAGCTTTAAAGTGCATATATCCAAGGGGATATATGTATATATATATATATATATATATATATATATATATATATATATATAGAGAGAGAGAGAGAGAGAGAGAGAGAGAGAGAGAGAGAGAGAGAGAGTGGGGGGATATATCTTTAAAGTGCATATATCTAAGGGGATATATATATAAAATAGTGCATATATCTGGGGGGAATATATCCCCTTTGGATATATGCACTATAAAGATATATATATCTTTAAAGTGCATATATCTAGGGGGTTTATAATGCATATATCTAAGGGATATATATATATATATATGTGTGTGTGTGTGTGTGTGTGTGTATGTGTATATATATATTTATATGTATGTATGTATGTATATATATATGTTTGTATGTATGTATGTATGTATATATATATATATATATATATAGATATATATATATATATATATATATATATAGAGAGAGAGAGAGAGGACATGCCCCTAACTTTGGGGTTGCCACATGGTAGTTGAGATTGACTCAACTGTGCAACCCAATAATACTTATAACCTAGTGAGGTTGAATGATCAAGTCTAACTTGAAAATGTAGAAATATTAAGTGATTTGATCACCTCAACCATACCAAAAAGGTGAATCAACTAATTTAGTAGATTGGATCAATAAAAGTCTATAAAAGTCCACAAGGTATCAATACAAAAATGTCTATGATATGGTCACAGTCCATAATAGAGTTTTAGAATCTAAAATTGATTTATATTTTTTAACATTAGGCATATGTTGCATAACATATTCACCTTATATATGTCTCATGCTTAAACTATGTATAAAAATAATACCAATGTATATAATTATGCCATAACCATGAATCTAAATCATATAACTATGTGCTTTGGCCAAATCAGATAATTGTGTAAATGTGAAAAACATGTTTCCAAAACATACCCCCATCATATATGGATAGATATGAAAATTGATATAAGTACCAATGTAGAGGACATATTTCCAAAACATGCACCTATTGTAATCTAGAGATGTTGAATACTGGATAAGTCTAAAGAACATGCTTCCAAACGATGCCCATACTAAATATGGGAATTGTGAATATTTGAAATTTATGCCCATATAACATGCCCCCACTAAATACAAAAACTAATATAATTACCATATACTTAATGAGTGTGGAGACCATGCTTCCAAAGCATGTCCCAACTATAATATGAGAAACTGTGCCAAGTGTGGAAAACATGCCCCCACTAATATGCCCCCCTTTTGAAGTGAGGTAAATTAGGAATTGGTAGTTACCTCACCTCAAAAGGATAAGACAAAATTATAATCTGTGAATTTAACCATGTATCATATATAAGGGAACATGTCTAGGTAAATGTATCATTGTAAGTGCATAAAACCAATGTGATCACATGTAGGCCTAAGATGCATGATAAAGATCATGGCAACATATAGATAGTAACAATACAAGTTAAAAAATAAAACAAACACACACTCAAAATCACTCAAAATAAAGCTAAAAGGTAATGGTGTAATGAGACCAAAAACAAGGGGCATGTTCAAATGCAACAAAATAGAAGGGACATGACTTAGTCAAATGTCCATAAAGACAAGGATGACATATAAAATGTCCATACAACAGACCATGACATATGTAAATGTTAGTGAAAGCATACATAGGAATGGGGGCCATAATTAAAGGAGCATATTCAAATGATTGAACAAGGAATACAATAACAAGGTAAGACACTCAAGGAAGTGCATAAAGTAAAGCATAAGTAACCAACATAAACATATCATAGTAGCCCAAGGATCCAATGTGTTAGGGAAAAAATGTCAATTATATAGAATATGAAGTACCATGTGTAAGATAAAATCATGGATAATAGGCATGTGTGAGTACATATATAAGTTAAAACATGATAATGTAGAGTGATCATCAAATCATATAACCTGTGTGTATCAAGATCAAAGAAGTGGATACCCCCCAATGTTTGCATGACATGAGTAGAGTGAAGGCCAAACATCTGAAATAAGAATGTATCACGTATATATGTATCCCTATATCACACTAAAGTATAAGTGTTTCACACATATATGTATGAATAAATAAGTATGTCATCCATCAACATGAAACTAACACATGGATGGCAAAGATCCAATAAAACAAGTAGGTGCCAAAAACTATATTTGGAGTTTTGAATTGTTTTGATGTTTTTGGTATTTTTAGAATATTTGAAGAGGAAAGAACATCCTATGATTCTATCCAATGGATGGTCATAGATATCTCCCCATTATGCATATGGTGTAATGTCTCATTTATGCTATAGAGGAGCATGTATAGGTGTAATATATAAGACTGTGGCATCAATGGTGTTCAACATATGTAAATATGACTATTTGATCATGAAAAAATAGTAGGATTAAAAAGATTAGGGCTTATGGGAATTGATCATTGATTGCTTATTTGTTTCTTTAGTATATCGGTTATATGTACATTTTGAGGTGCTCTAGATATTTGATCATGGTGTGTAGTAGAAGATGGGGATTCCATAAAATCCATTGTACATCTCTGATGTAGTGTTCTCTCAATTATTATCCACCTAGTAAATGGGATTGATTATTTCTTACTCTATTGTGATGAATTAGCCTTAGTAGGCTTGATAATTACTTATTTGGGTATAAGTTTCCTTTGTTCAAGAAGATGCTCATATATAATTATGGAAACTTTAATTACCTGATTGACATGAATGTATTTAACACACCCATGCACTATAGATGGTACTAATCAAAGAGTGTGTATCCAAAATATTCACAATAAAATATCAAAGATTCATGTGGAAGGTATAATTGGAAAGTAGTAACCACATGTGCAGGACCAACCTGTAAAGGTAAGCCAATCTTTCCAAAAACCTATTGGGAGGTCCCATAAAATGCCCTAATTGATCTGGTAGAGAGGTGTAGATCATTATGAGTATAACCAAATCCATAAATAATGTCATGGTATAAACATTATCCATTGCACCATTTTAAATCATAACACTGTATATGGGGTGTTTGTCAAAGTATGCTCAAATGAATAGATAATGAAGATCAGAGTCATCATCTTTAATTTCACTATCATCAAAGGAAATAAAAGGTATACGAACCATAAGAGATATATGTAATATGTAAGTACCAATAATCCTATCTAGTGAGTGCCCATAATGTGATGGATGAGGATGTGCATTATATTCCATTTGGACTTCTAGTTCCTTCTTAGAATGGTCTTGCAAAAGACTATTAAATATTTTCTTTTTACAATGATTATCAGGTTGTGAACTTGATTCCCTTGGAGGATCCTCAAATGTAAGCTTTTGATCATCAATAAGATCTTGGATCTTGTCCTTCAAGGTAAAAAATATACATGTATAATGTCTTGGTCCTTTATGATAATCCTAATAAGCATTCACATCATATCATTTGGTTAGAGGTCAACTCATATCAACCTCGATAGGATGAGGGAGAGATATAAGCTGACACTCTAGTAACTACATGAGTAATGAAGTCAGTGATTTAGGTAAACATGTAAATTATCTCCTTGGTGAATTATATAGGACAAGTTGATTATTCTATTGTGAAACCATGTTAACCATGGTGGTTGTTTCCTTTTTAGGCTTAAGAGGTTTTACCTTATAATTTGGTTCGATTGTAAAATTGGTACTATATGTAGATGAATATGGTGTATTTTCTACATACCTTAGCTTATTCAATCACATATGCTTCATTTCATGGTCCTATAAAACATGGCATAAGTCATTAAAATATTTGAACTTCTTGAAATAATGGACTCATGTAAAGGAGCAAGAAAAATTTGCTTGAATATATCTTGCAACTCTTTATCTGCCATAAGATTGGTCATTTTGGAAAGCATTGTATTATATCTCAAGACATATTAATTGATAGGTTCATTAGTTTTTTATTTGAATTTGACAATTTGGTCATATGAAACCTTTTAAGAAATTTTAATGGAAAAGTGTGCTAAAAACTAGTCAACAATAGGTTTGAATGCTTTTATAGATTGGAGATTTAAATATAGAACCACATCAAAGCATAGCCCTTGAGGATTCTTGTAAATAATTTGGCCAAAAGTTTATCATTGGAAGTATAGTCAAGGCATGACCATAAAATGTTTGAAGATGTTGTTTAGAATCACCTTTGTCATCATAAAATGTGAACTTAGATGAAACAAATCTAGTTGGAAAAGGATGCAAAGAGATTTCAAGTACAAGAGGGTTATGAAACACATCTTGCAAGTCAATAACATGAGGGGGTTTTAATGCATTTTGTTATATGTTTGTAATTTTATGCTCTGAGGTCTTTATAACCTGAGGGAATGATTGAACTATAGGCCCAATAGGATTTAGATTAGCTAGTTGAGTAGTCACCAAAGGGGATGAAAATATGTTTCGAATATTAATAAGCATTAAAACTAGTATTTGTGTTGAAAAAATTGGTAATTTCATAATAGGTGCATCAATAGTAGTTTCAAGAGACAAAGGTTTAATCACATAATTCATGTTCCCACTAGACGTAGGTGGATTGATAAGTATGGGCTGAGTTATAGTACCTTATAAGTATTCACCATTACTAGGTGAGGTAGCCTTAGTTTTATTTTGTTTACTTATTACATCTCTTATAACATGCAAACATTCATCTATTAAGCCCTTGTTATTATTGAGGTGAGTAATCAATGCTTCTTTATATTCCATTTAGAATTAGGTTTTTGCACAAACATTTTCCATTACTTCACAAATGAAAAATTTAAAATTTACAACAAAGTACAATAATAAAAAAATGTTAAGTGACTTAAGGTTTGATGTTTAAAGCTTAGGTTCACCAAATTTCTAACCCTAAAATGATCTAGATTGGGGTTATCTAGATGTTAAAGGGGTGTATATAAATGAAATACCACAAAGGTGATAATTAGATTTATAGTAAACCAACTGGATGCTAAACTCAAACATAAACATACATTGAAATTATTATGCTAAGATAGTCTAAATATGAAAAGTCTAACTATTCTAGATATGAAAATGATAAATAAATGAGGTACTTAGCTTGTTCTGATGTTACTATAGTTGTGGATTTGGAACAAGCAAAAAGTAGGATAGAAGATGATTATGAAACAATCATCATATTCAGGCTCTAATACTTTTGGTTCTCTGGATAGTAACATCAGTTTGGGATGGTTGTGTTGACACTACTATCTAGGTTTAATACTAGTGTCATGTACAAAATATATGTTGAAACAAGATGCAACCACTTTGATGCTTCTTGGTTTTTCTTCACCTTCACTCTATTACATTCAGATATGGGTCATGGACTATCACTCCTGGCAAAATGGTAAAACCTTAGTTTTTCATCTTTTATGTGACCTTGGGAAAAATGGTTTAGCAGACACATAATGTTGAGTTGACCCCAAAGATCCCATTGTCAAAGGGTGTTACATACATAGCCAATACTCTATAAGAGGTATTTACACTCATGTAGTTCTCCCCTTCAATTTGTCTTATGTGTGAACCATACGATATGTTCAAATCAAGTATAATAGTGACTTAGCTTGTAACTTGGAAAATTAGGCTCTTAGGCTACTCCTTTAGTACTTTGGATATGTATATGTCTTGTGCCTATGATTGGTATGAAAATAGGGAAGCTTTGATCAATTGAATGCTTGATAAAGTGATTTTGATAAGATGACTTAGTCTCTCTGGTATTTTTTAGGTGAGGAATGAATGAGGGTTGATCTTGTATTTACATCAATCCCTTTGGAGTAATAACTCACATTAAATCACTTAGGTCATCCATTAAAAAACATTTCATTTGCAAATTAGGTGAATTTTAGGCACTAAACACTTGCATTGAGACATGATACTAATGCCAATGCTATTATCTATCCCAGACGTTAGTGTCTAGTGAGCATGAAAGTAAGTACATGTTATAAACATGTAGAGATGGAAGATAAGTATATTTTGATCATTATGGGTAAGATAGAAGACCTAGGTCATGAACATGAGACTAGTAAGACTAAGAGATATAGGTAAAGGGGCACAAAGTTAGAGCAGATGCAAGACTTACATAAGTGATAAAGGTAAAGAACTAAGAGGAATAACCAAGGTCTAAAATTTCCAAGTGTATAAGGTTGAGGTGCTATATAATCATAAAATATCATATACACTACTAAAGTGGGATAAAACATGATCTAAAATTCCAAAAAATCATCCCCATGAGCTCATACATGCAAGTTGGAGTGGGGATCAACCCTTGCACTCCACTTGGATATTTTTAAGGCCTAACAACAAGATATGGCATATTTGGCAAACCAAATGCAAGAATGTGTATTTATCCATTAATTTTGGGATTTATTACAAAAAATAAAGGATATGAGGCATTTCCCAAGAGGATTTGAATCCCTAACCCTATGAAAAAGGGATGAGGCTTTAACCCATAAATCAAGGGCCTTGGAAACACTATAAAAGACTCAATATTTTAAATAAAGACACAAAAAAACTTGTAAGTTTTAAATTGTTGCAAAGGAGAATAACATAATAAAGCTTGTAAGCTTTAAACCCTTTTAAAGGAGAACAAGAGGAGAAAGCAAAGTTTATGTGTGTGATATTACAGGAGTAACACATTGAAGTCTAAAATCCCATTGCAAAGACCTCCTCAAGACAGTATAGGGAAATTTTAACCCCTTATTGGGATACATAATGAGTTTCTATGTATATATTCTAGAGTAATAATTATAGGCCAAGATCCATTGCACAGACCTCTGAGAGACATTACAATGAACTTGTGTAGCCCCTTATTTGGGAGAGACAATCAAGAGATAGTCTAAAAGAGGTAGAGAGATAGCTGGATTTAATAAAGGACATAAGACACTTATTTACAAATTGAGATCCCCTTATTGGGAGAATTTGATATGAGAAATGTTTTTTTTGAATGATTTTAATTGATTGGTATAGCTTTTGAGCAGACCCAAAGATGTAACACAATGTTGGGTGAACTATGTTATCAACATGGTTTATGGATTGTCTATGTTTTTTACAACTTGATTTTAATTTTAATTTTTAAATACTTAATTTTAATCATTTAAGCTATTTTTTCATGTAAAAAATATGGGAAATTGAGAAAGTCATTAAAGTATGCAAAAACTAATTTTTTCGTGAGCTGGTGTAAAAACTATCATTTTTGGATCAAGTTTGGTATCAGAGTGATTTTTGAAAGGGTTTATTAATGCTTTATGTTAGTATTCTTCCATTTGTGCAATTTTTAGTTTAGAAGTGTAGGTTTCTTGGTTGCAAAAGTACAACCATGGGCAAAGCTTTGAAGAGAGAAAGGATTCCAGAGCTTGAAAGCATAATCTACCAAATTCAATAGGAAAACTATAAATTAAGACAAATATTGTATCCCTTAGAGGATGAGATACAAGAGATTCATGATGAATTATGTTCCATGGATAATTTCTCATGGTAATCATTGAAGAGTTTCAACTTGAGTTTCAAGCCAAGGAAGAGATTTGGTAAAGTTTTGGAATGGTGCAGGAGTGGAGGAGAAATAAGAGTCCACCATGCCAAGGAGACCATCTTCTACCACATATGCATAAACCATGATTGAGGTATACAAATAATTAATTAAACATGTTCTCTTTCTTCCCATAAATATGTAGATTCTTATTTTTGTGAATTTGAGAAGTATATTTGGGGTATTGGATCCACGATAATAACAAAGATGGGTTTTGATGGAAAGGGGAAAGGCATCAATGGACAAGGAATGACTAATCCCATACAGGTTGAATAAAGACCTCATTATTTAGGTTTGGGATATGTTAGTGGAAAAGGAGAAGTTGTAGAATGCTCTAAGATAACTATAACAAGAAAATATTCTAAAACCAAAGATCCCAAATCACCAACTCTTCAAAAACAACCCATATAATGAGATGACACACTATCACTCCATGATGATTAGAGTGAATGCAAGCTATAATCAAGAAAAGGGCAACATTTCAATCATGGTAAAAACATCTAGAAAAAATGCAAAGCATCTTCAAAGAGAGACGAACATCCCAAAGGAGGAGGTAACACATATTCCCCTCATCAAAATTACACAAAGCTAGTCCTAAATGTATGGCAAGTATAAGTATTCCAATGTTTACTTTGATCATGATAAGAATGGCTCCTTAGCATAAAGAATTTGGTATGCATATCCATGTTCTTTTTGTGGAATGAATAACCATTGTGTGGACATGTGTTGGAAGAGAAAGTCCATCCAAAGGAAGTCTATGCGATTAAAAATGAAGGAGACTCATTGTAAAGACCGCCCTGTTAAAATGTGGAGAATGGAAAAAAGTGATTATTGTCCAAGAAAGTGGGCAAGAATTATTGCTCTCATTGTAATATGAGTGGCTATTAGGTTGACAAGTGTTGTAATATTCATCCATAACTTTGGCCAAAAAACTTCAAGAAGGAAGTTGTGCGAGCACCTATAAGCAAGGAGGTTGTTCAAACCCATACAAAGTAAGAGGTAGCACATGAAAACATTGTGTTGTTTGCTCTGATCTCTCAATTAATTAAATACCCATGAGATTATGGTATTCCCAAAATGGGAGGATGGGGATAATTACATAATTTCATCCTCTATTTTAGGATTGATCTGGGATCATCCCAGGGCATGACTATAGGTATTTGACTTCAAAAATAGAGCCTACATGAATAGTATCCAAGAGATATGATATTACCACCTAAAGGTCAATAAGAAGTTCTTGCACACATGTCTCATTATCAAAGGTTATTATGGGAGTTTAAGTATTATGCTTTTAAATTTATAAACACAAGGGGAAAGGGTAGTTCAATCTTAGAAAATAAGCACAAAAGGGAAGGGAAAGTAAGGTAGAAAAAGGGAGCCTCTAGATCTAGAATGAACTTAAGGCATTGATAATTGAACCAAGTGACCTTTCCACAGTTATAAAACTATAGACCGAGTTTCACTAAAGTTATACCTCTAAGAACACATAACATGAAGAGCCTAAGGGAATCAAGAGTATGCCTCGAATACGAGCCCTCACAAAATATGAGTACTAGGAGTTTATAGTAAACTACACATAAACACCCTATGGTAATTTATAGATAAACCCATAAATTAATAGTAATACAAAATGTAAATAAGATAAATCACACATTGATAGTAGCTAAGCACATCATAATCATAACACACAAATTAACAAAGTATTAATCCAAATAATCTAGCATTAACAAACGTTCAAAAATGGAGATGAAAGATAAATGAAACATAAAATAGACCCTTTGTAGAAAACAATAATTTTATTCATTAAAAGTGGTGTTGTTTACAATCATCAATCTTGGCCAACTTTATAGTCTAAAGAGATGAAGGAAAAAGTAGGTGAAGTCATGGTTATAATCAGACAACACTTTCAAGCAAGTTTTGGTCGACCCCTGTATTATAATATGACTTTGCCTTATATAAATAAGGATGGGGATCACCTCTAAATAATGTGAGGATCCCATCTTGGGCCATGATGTCTACTCATGACAATTACAGCCATAATTCAAAATTTAAAATAAACAAAATCCCTCAAACTTGTTAAATATATGTGGGGACCACTTAGTTGATATGTAGAGGTGGATATGAAGGTTCAACTCCCAACTACTTTTATCTAGTATCTCTAGCCTCCAAAATGGATATCACAAGGTTGAATTCCTTATCCATCTTGGAAAGGTTCAGTAGGGGCTCCCTGAATATCACCTCATCTTGAGTCACTAGCCTTCAATAGACTTGGAAGGGTGCTTTCATTGACACCTGGACCTCATATACCTAGTTTATGCTTGCCATGGTTTGTATTGATAGCTCCAACATCACCCGAGACCTTTCTTTGTTTATTTTGGGGACCTTATCCTTCATAAACTAGTCAAATTGATCTAAGTGGATTCTGAATTCTCCTTGGTCTAGTAGGTTACCATATAGGTGGAATAACGTAGGGATATTGACCTCCTTGAAGTAGGTCAATATCTTATTCTTGCCCTCTTCTAAGGGTCCAGTTAGAGTATGAGCCATGATAAACCACTCTTCCATAGTCACCTTCATGTTCTTTATGTACATCTGATATAACCCCAAGTATGAGGTTGGTATTAGTTTCAACACTGGGAACATGGCTTTGTTAATCACCACCTTAAGCTTCCTACATTTTTTGTCTCTCCATAATCCTCTCCAAGTAAGCCTGAGTCTACTAGATAAGCACATTGGTCTCAACTAGAGTCTCCACTACCTTCCCAATAACTAAGAAGAGTAGTAATAATTCATCCTTAACCAACACAATTAGTTTGATGGGGAAATATCTCTTCACCCAGGTTCTAAGGTCTAAACCTAGCTTTGTATGTCTTTGAGGAGCTTTTATGACATATCATGAGTTGCTCAGAGAAAAAAAAAGGGATCCTCAACCATCCTTTCTTCCCCAGTGGGATTCCTCACCTTAGTGAGGGAGAATAGATCTTGATGGGTCTATCAAACTATCAGTTTCCCTCTTGGATGAACCTCTATGTTAATGTCTTCTTCATGTTCCCCAAAGTTCGGTCAAATCTCCACAACACATTTGTGTCACCCTAAATTATCATCTTTGGAACTTACAACCTTAGGACCATTTTATAGGTCATAGGATGTGTAAGAGGGGTGGATGATATGGTGGTGAAGGGCATAGGATGAGGTGTGAGGGAACTAGATAAAGTGAAGGGGGTGAACTAGGAAAGTAGTGGGGGCGAAGGGGGCATAGGAGCAAGAGGATGAAAGATGAAAGGAGAATCCCATTGTAACATTTGTGCCCACCACTACTCCTATATCATGTTAATTTGAGGGGTAATTAACCCCATTAAAGTGTCATTAAATATAAGGGAAAATATCGGTTGGTTGAATACAAATCCCATGGCATCCTTGGTAATGGAAAGAGGGGGACAGGGAGTAATGCATTGAGGTATTATGGTTAGGGCTAAAGGAACCATCAAGGCCAATGAAGGTGTTTGGATTGGATCAAACTGAATTTGACTTGTAATTAGAGTGTAGGATACCTTTTATTTCTTCTTAGGCCTCTTACATAGGTCAGTCCCAGATGCTGTGGTAGAAGGACTAGCCAAAATAGTGGGATCTATATGGGCTAATGGTGGAGGAACTAAAACTACTGAGGGAGGAACCAAAATGATTGAAGGGGGTATTAGGATGGTTCCTATAATTTGTGGTATGATCTTGAGGATTGTAACCATGTTTACTGATGAAAATGCAACCAATGGTCCTTAGATTAAAGGCAAAACCAAAGAAGGCACTGTAGCAAAACTTGGGAGAATTGTAGGAGTGGAGCATAAATTGTGGGTGATAGGATAGGGAGTTAGAAAGTGATGGGAGTGAGGGGTGGAAAGGAGATGAAAGAGATATAAGGTGTGATGGGTATAACTTATGCTATTTATTATTGGGAGGCTCATTATAGGCTCACCCTCAAACTACTAATCACATAGAACTTAAGGTTTGTGTAGCCTGGGGTTGAGGTGTCAGTGGTTGAGTTGGTTGTGTTTGTGTTACCTATCATCTAGTAATACAGGTCTAAACCAGTCATGAATGGACTATTAGAACTATCAAAGGAGGTAGAGGTAGATCCAAGGCACAAATATTAGGAAGAGGTAGAGGTAGATCTAGGATACGAGGAGCAGGATCCACTAGAGGAGATAGAGTTATAACTGGAGAATGAGGAGGAGAAGGTGGCTGGATGCCCTAAAAAATCCTCTTAAAAATAACAAGAGGAATTAGTATTGGATGCTCTTTGGATATATTAGGATATGAATGTGGAGCATATGGGCCTACCACCTTCTTTCCTTTCTTATTATTTGCTAGGATTCAGGACAAAATACAACAAGCAAAGGGGTTGCTTGAGGATTCCCACAATTTAAATCATGGTGTCTTGTCTTTAGCACTAGTAGTCCCTGATGATGGTGATGAAGTCCTAGATTGATTATGATAGCTAGGGCATTAGTCCCTCATTGATCACATTACAGACTACTAGATATAATTACTCATAGATGTCTTGAATGTGGTTCTAGAACTAGTGGCCCTATAGTTTTTAGAAGACATGGACCATTGAGACCTAGGGAACCCATGCAAGAAAAGCCAAATATTTGAAGGATCACATTCTGCATACCATGACCATAAGGTAACCAATCATATATAAATTACCTCTAGCTTAGGCATCCATAATGGTATTATTCAACTTGAAGTTGATCAATCCTCCCATGTCTGGAACATCTAAGCATGTGAGGATCATATAAAGGAGGGGCAACCATAGTTTGTTAATATGCAAGCAGCCCTGGGCCTAAAATAATTAGTTCAACATAATCATGCATACTCAAACTTCCTCCCAGAAGGTATGGACTATGTAGACATTTATGTCTTCCTTGTTGACCCATTAGCATTTAGGTTCTCAACCCAATCTTTAAGGATGTCATATATTTGGTAGGTCTCTATCTAGGCCTTCACTGTTACAACATCATAAGAGAAGGTGTAATTTGGGAGGAGTAATATGCCTTATAAGCATTCCCAGAGATATCAATAATCTATTTTTAAGAGTTGGGCAAGCATAGCCAATTGTGGACCACATCTTACACTTAGATAATAGTGAGAAAGAGGTTTATGAATAAGTTGACATAGGGAAATACCTCTGGCTTGGCCATATCTCTATTAAGTTTGTATTTCTTGTAGTACCAAAGGGCATCCTCAAATTTTTCTTGTTTTTCATCATAATATCCTGTGTCTCTGGGAACTTGCTTGACTTCTTTAAACATGTCATTGTAGTTCTTGAAGTTGATCAAGCTAGCTAGGAATATAGTATCTCGGTACTTAGACTCAACCTTTGGGTTTAAAGAGGATGTAAAAATTATAGAAAGATAGAGGAGTAATATGAAGGCTCTTAGTGTATGAGGCACAAAATGTAGGGGTACTCTTTGAGAATTGGAAAGATAAGAGTTGGAGTGCTCTCAAAGGTATGCAGTGGTAACCATTAGTGGGTTTTCCTTAAAATTTTATAAATTTATGCACACATCCCCTTATATTAATGGCATTTTGTGGCTCACTTTCTACAAATTAAAATTTGAGTTGGTGGATGGATTTACTCTCTTTACTTCTAAATCTAGATTTAAATTTGAAGCCCATGATCCTCCACTGCCAGCTATATTTAACAGTGGAGATGGGACATTTTAAAACTATCTAATTGGGACCATATTTCTATTTCTTTAATGCCTAATGTGTGCTAGGCACACTATCACATCAATTGGAGGCTTCCCAGTTAACTCCTACTTTACACCACATGTCATATGCTCATTAATCCTCATGTTAATGGTCAACATGTAGGCTCATCTTTATACTCTATTTCATACCCTTAAGAAGGGTTATGTATCACTTAAGGACATGTAACACTTTCTAATTGGTTATCCAACCTCATCCATACCCCATTTTGACCCTTTTGGAGCCTTAGGTGGCTGCCAGATCATCTACCTTATTGGGTGACATGGTACCTTCTAATTAGGTCAGGCTCTCCCTAGCTTTAACATCTCTGGCAGGTCTGGGGAGTGGCCACTCTAACAACTTGGAAATGTGGCACTTTAAAACTAGGTAATGATATCTTAGTTTTTGACATCTTTGATAGGTTTGGGGAATATTCACTATAACAACTTGATGACATGGCATATTTTAATTAGGCCAACATCTCCTATGCTCTGAAATCTCTAATAGGTCTGGGGATTGGCTGCTCTAAAAACTCAGTGACATGGCACCTTCTAATTAGGCTAAGCTCTCTTGAGCTTTGACATCTCTAATAGGTCTAGAAACTGGCCACTCTGACAACTTTATGATGTGGTACATTATGATTAGGTTATGCTCTCCAAGGCTTTGACATCTTTGATAAGTTTGAGAATTAGATGCTCTAACAACTAGGTGATGTGGCCTTTTGATTAAGCTGGGCTCTCTCAGGCTCTAACATCTCTAATAAGTTTGAAGACTAGATGCTTTGATAACTCAATGATGTGGCACCTTCTAAAATGCCAAGCTTTCCTAGGATCTTACATCTCTGATAGGTTTAGGGACTGGCCACTATGACAACTTGATGATGTTGTACCTTCTGATTAAGTTGGGTTCTCTCAAGATCTAACATATTTGATAGGTCTAGGGATTGGACACTCTAACAACTTGGTGACATGGCACTTTTTAATTAGGTTGGGCTCTCTTAGGATTTTATATGAAACCCACAAAAAATACTAAGCAGTGAAAATGGCACACAATACATTTAATACCTACTCATCTTTTATTAAGATTTTGATTGGCTGTGAAGGGTATCATGTACATTACTCTAGAAAAGGAATGAAACTCTAGGAACTTCCTTTAAAAGTAGACCTACAATGTTAACACCCTAATCCATAAAATAACAAGTCTACCTTAGTCATAAAAATAAGTAATGCTTATTGTTGCTCAAGGAAATCAAGGTGACATAAGGTTCTAAGGATGTTAGTTCAGGGAAAAGTGACAAGAATAAAATAAAGGACCCTGGATATCTAGTTCATGGGATTTTTTAGAGGGGTCCCCCATTTCGAAGAAATAGCTGTGTTGGTCACAAAAAATGGCAACTTCCACAGGGAAAGTGATGACAAACACTTAAAACCCAACCAGTTTAATTTTCTCTCCTCGCACAGATTACAAATTATAAGAGGGATCTTTGTTCGCAATAGAAAACATGAGGTACTAAAGTCTCACAATATCAAGTGGCATATTGATTTTTCACCTTATAAATGACCACAAATGTGTATAGGAAGTGATTTTCATTTTTCATTTAATCTTGAATTTTATTTGAGCAATAGAAGCTAGACTGGTTATCAAGATTCATCTAGGGTGTTGAAGGCTTGATGGCTTAGAAGTGAGATGGTTGGGGCATTGCTCTGCTACTAGATAAGCATCTATAGACTCAAAATTTAGATTCTACATGTTTTTATTATCATTTTACAATCTTCCCTATGAAAATATTATCATTATTAGTTTATTCCATTGAGGGTTCGAGACCAAGCCAAGGGTGAATGGATGATGAGGAAGCTTTTAATAGACAATCAATCTTTGATTTGCTCAGATAATCTAGTATTTTCATGAGATATTATATTAAGTGCAAATTGGTGGCTCTTATTAGGATATGAGATATTCTAACATCCACCTATTTATTTTAGAATCATTAGCCTCTTAGATTTGAAATGTCAAAAGTTTCAATTACTATCCCTGACTTGCTTAAATTGAAGGTTTCAACTTGGATCTTCCTACTTTTCAACAATCCTTTTGGGCTTTGGCCATCACTTAGAATAGTTATTAACAAGGTTGGGTATCAGAGGAATATTACAAAACAAAGAGGGAACTAGAGGGGAAAAACAAAAAAAAACACACACACACAATGAAAATAAACCTATCTAATATATACATTACCACCCTTTCTCGAATTACTCAAAGACTACACTGAAGAGGATAGTTAAGAAATAGTGTTTCAAAAACTACCTATTTACTGGAAGTGGTAGGTCATTTCCCTTGAGATATTTGAGATGTAAGGAATTCTAACCCCAAATTTTGGCTATTTGGTATGGTCCAATCTAGAGGGGGTCAAATTTTTAATGCTGGCCTTTCTTCTTGTGAGCCTTGTCCCACATTAGGACTAGGTCAAAGGTTTTGATTTTTTCCCTCTTATCGATCCACCTTTGGACTGTATCCTAGTATTTACTAAATCTTAATAGAGTTTCATCCTAGGATTCTTCTAACTAAATTAGGTTAAAGAGTCTAAAATCCACATGTTCATCTAGCTCTATGAATTATTTCATGAACTTATAATTTGGAAGCCTAAGCGGGACCATCATGATTATCTCCAGTCCATAAACTAGAAGGAAAATAAAGCTTTTGAGGGACTATTTATACATGGTGAAGTCTACCCATAGGGTAAACTTAGCAATGAGTGTCATTCTCAGGGCTTTTCTCCAATTGATTTATTGATAGTGTCTCTTAAATCTTGTTAATGGACTCTACCAATTCATTCCCTTATGGGTAGTGATTGGATGAGAAATTTAGCATCATTCCATTATCATATGTCCATTTTATGAATTGCATAGATTAAAAGGAATGACCATTACCACATACCAAAAATTCAAGACCCAAAAATGAGTGGTTATGATGTTTTTAAGGAACCTGATGACTTCAACAATGGTGTTTCTTTTAGTTACAACTACCTCAGACCACCTAGTACAATATTCCATGCCCATAGGAATTAACTTATGGCCAGCTAATGAATTGGGGTTGATGACCCTTATGAAATCCACCCCCTATTGTGTAAATGGGGTAGAATCCAAAATGGGTTGTAGTGGCATTATTGCATGTGTTTCTATTTTAGCAAAGGTCTGGTATTGATGGCATACACAAACATAGGTGTGAATATCTTTGAATAGTGTGGGCTAATAGTAACCTACGTGAAGAACCTTGTGGGCCATGGTATTTGTTATAGCGTGGTCAGATCCCAATATTTCATGGAAAATTACCATTATTTTTTTGGTCTCTTCTTGTGATATGCATCAAAGATATAATCTTTCATGGTTCCTTCTAAAGAGAACTCCCTTCTTCAAAATATATTATGTAGCCTTCAATTGAAGGGCCCTCCTCTATTTGCGGTTGAGTACCAAAGGTACATTTTGATAGAGTAAAAAGTGCATGATCAAGGTGTACTAGTTTGATTGTAGTACCCTCTCTTAGTCTACTTGGTGTATTGTAATCCTTGGGTATATCTATGTTATTAACTGAGTAAGGCCTTGTCCTCTAACTAGTTTGGACATCTTGATTTCCAAGTCATACTCTTGTAACTTTGTCATTCATCAGACCCTTCTTTCACCCAGATCATTTTTCCCCAACATCTATTTTATATCTAGGTTCAGGACAATAACATATACTTTATTCCAGAGAATATAATGTTTGAATTTATTCACCACCTTGACTAGGGCATAGGCATGCTTGTCTAGGCTAGAATATATAAGCTTGACTTATTTAAGGTTAGTGCTCATAAAATCAATAGGGTGCTCTTATCCATCTAATATTTAGGTGAGGCAAGTCACAATGGTGTGCTTTGAAGTAAAGAGATAGATATAGAAATCTTGTGTATAGTTCAAGATGATGAGGACTGAGACTTGCATAATAGTGTCTTTAATATCCTAAAAAGCCTTCTTTGATTATGTATGCCATTATAATTTTACATCCTATTTCAACATTGCATTTAAGGGTTTTACTATTTTAACAAATACAAAAATAAATTCATGCAAAAAGTTGATTTTCCCAAAGGACTTTAGTTTTTTCTTACTGTTAGGTAAAGACAGTTTAGAAATTACATCTACCCTTTTAAGGTCAATAATAATACCTTATTTTATGAAAATGTGATCAATAAGTTTACCTTAGGTGATAACGAACACACTCTTATTTGGGTTTAAGGAAATACCATACCTTCTACATCTTTCAAGTACCCTTTCCAAGTGGTACACATGATCTGACCTATGTTTTGAAAACATAGTTTGGTCATCCATATAGATTATCAGACATTTACCTATCAGTCTTTCAAAAGCAAAGTCCATTTCCATTTAGAAATTAAAACCAATGTTGATCAACTCGAAGGGCATTAATTTATAAGAAAATGTGCCCCACTTGGTGGTGAAAATAGTTTGTCCTATCTTTAGGGTTGACCAGGACCTGGTTGTACCCAAAGAAGCCATCTAAAAATAACATCATTTGAGATCCACTCTCCATTTGGATCACCTCATTAAGGGAGGGTAATGGCTAATTATCTTTATCTAAGGCACGAATCAAGTTACGAAAGTCCACACATAGGTAGATTTCTCCATTTTTTTTCACAAGGACTAGGTTGGCCACCTAGGTGAAGTGGCAAACTAGGAAAATTATCCCTGTAAAGAGAAACTAATGGATTTCCTTGTGCATTAAGGGATCTATGATTAAGTTTATTAGCCTTTGCCTCTACATAAATGGTTTTTGGTTGGGTTTTAGGGGGATAGTGTGAGTGATCACTCTCAGGTCATAGACCTTAAGGTCTCCATAGTCCTAGGCAATCACATCCTTATATCTCAATAGTAACCTTTATAACTACTCCAATTCATGGTCTGTCTAATCAGGGCCCATATTAATCATCTAGGGATTTTTTATAGGATCAAGGTTGATGAGTTACTACTTTTGATCCTCAAACTTGGGTTTTTTCACTTAGAAAGTGGGGTCTAACGCATCAAATGCTCTTTTTAATGAGATAATTCCTTTTGAGATCTAGTTCCCATGAATATTCAAGATCCCATGTTTATCTAGCTCATTCTTAGGGTTGTCTCTGAATTTCTCATTTATAACTTGGGTCTTGAATATTCCCTTATTTTTAATAATTTAGATGATTTTTTGGTCATCCTCAAAGATGTAAAAAAAATTCACATTGTACAAGATAGAGGAAAATAGGATGAGTTCCATAAAGAACTTTTATAACTCAGTGTCATCCAAGGGAGTTAGGTTTGTTGCCCTAGATGCTATTGAGTTGGCTACTTGATTTTCCTCCCATGGGATAAGGATGATATTAAATGAGTTACACATATCTATTAGGTCCCAAGCCCTATGCTTATACCTCATGAGGTATGATAACTTGTATTGAATTTTAGTATTAATATAGTTGACCACCAACTCAGAATTGCTAAATACTCTCAGTTTGTTTCCCTTATATTTAAATGTAAATTACAATCCTAGGATTAGAGATTCATACTTAATCAGGTCATTTTTGCAATGAAATTGCAACTTATAGCATGCCAAATGTTTTCCCCTAGGGGATATATAAGCAAAACACCAACCCCACTACCTTGTTTGTAATGATATCCATCTATATAAAGAGACCATAGGCCAAACAAGCCTGGGTTATGACTAGCTTGATCTTTGGGTGGTTTTTTGCTCAATGTTTAGATGCCTAAGTCTAAAGAAACTAGGTTCACCTTCTCATTAATGGAATTATACTCAGTTATCATGTGTTTTATGCAGGGTACTCTATCTACCCTTATTTGGTTGGCCACTCCTCTCCATGGTAACCTCATATGGGAGAAATTGGTGTCCATATACCCATTTAGAGATTTGGACAATCCCTATTAAGGAACATGTCATAGGCTTTGGGTATCTCCACTACTTGAATGTCTATGAAGTGTTAAATCCTAGGATTGAACTCCAACTAGATGTGGATATTGAGAAATTCATGTATCACTTTCACTTCTAACTTGTCTATCTAGACCATTACCTTGTATGATTTTATGGGGACCAACATGAGCTTCTCACACACACTTGTTGACATCACATTAGCTGAGGATATTGAATGTACTAAGTAGTTATGTAGATTATTTTAAAATAACTTGATGGTTAAGAGGAAAGGGGGCACCTCCATATTATTTTTTTGAATGAGCACATTGGTGTGTGCTACTTTTGGTTTTGTCTGGGCCTATGGGGTAAGCTTTTGAGTCAAGGATTTCAGTAGGAGATCCCTTTTCTCTATGATTTGAGAAAGATTATGAAGGGTAATGTTGGCCTTGATATTTTTAATATCTTCCATTATGTTATAACCTATTTTACTTTGGATTGGTGGGGTTTTCATAGGTGATTTAGGTTCTTGAGGTCTTAGAGTGGGGATCATTCCTAGCATTTTGGTTTGGTGGGGTTACACCATTATTAAAGGGGTTGAGTTAGTAAGGGGTTATTGTTACTGCCTATTCAAAAGGGTGTAATTACTCCTTTGGAATTGATGAAATGTTTGTACCTCACTAATACTTTTTATTTTAGGCTAGGGAAATCCATGGTCTCTAACACCATAGTAGCACTAGGGGCCTTACCCAAGTTAGAGGATCTAGGATGATTGGGGACCACTTCATATTCTTTCATTTCCTTATATAATATCTCAAAAGTAGAACCAAACTTTGTGCAATTTAGTTTCCCATGTGCTATATGTTATGCAATCGACACTAGTTAGGAAAGGCTATCTCAAAGATATTGATTTCAAACAACCTATTGGGTGAAGGTTCTAGGGGGATTGTGAGGATGGTTATAGTTCCTACTTGGTCTTTGATATGTGAAGTTTTCATTGGAAATTTATACATTAGAGTTACTCACCTACCTTTGTATCCCAAGAAAGTCATTGTTGAGTTTTTATACCATCCACTAAATGACATCTAATTCATTCTTGGTGGACTCCTAAGGTGTGGTTTGGGTATTATTCGCCATGGCCAATGTTACCTGATGTTGAGTCTAAGGGGTCAATTCATGACCCCCTGGGTTAAGGAAACCTTGTTGTTGATTTGAAGGGAGATGACATAGCAGGAGTTTATGTGTTACAGGGAGTGGCTAAAGCATTGGGGCATTTTGATTAATGTTGGGAAAATAAATCAACATAGGCATATATGGTGGGGCATTAGGAGTGGGGTCATTGTGTAACCTTGAGGGTTCAATTGGTTATCTACTTTGATGACCCCTAGATAAGCCAAAGATAGGTATGTTGTGGTTACATCCCTCTTTAGGAACATGGTTGTCCAACGGTCTAACACATTTTTATACATTTAAAGTGCTAATTAAGGATTAGGTTGATAAATCATAGTGACTTGACTGTACATATTCTAAAATCTAGCATTGAAGTTCCTAATAGGCTCATTGGGATCCATTTTGATACAAGTAAATTGCTAATATAGGACATTAGGGTCTATCACTTGCCCAAATTAGGCAAGGAAAATAATGCTAAAATGGTCCAAACTCAGGATAGAGTCTTCAAGAAGGCTAAGGAACCAATCATATGGTGAGTCTATTAGAATTAAGGGGAAAAGCCTACATGTGATGTCCTTATGTTCTACATTTAGAAGTATCAGGGTAGTTTTATAGGATGTTATGTGCTCTTCCATAGTTCATCCTATGCTTGGGGTGAAATAACAAAGATACCTCTCAGGGTTTTTAAGTAAATCATGGATAACTCTGAGGATGTTAATGATAGATCCAACTAACTAGCACATCTTAGGCTAAAAATTTGGTAGAGGTTATAGGGATAAATTGATTGGAATCATGGTAGGTCTAGGTTAGTTGGGTCTAGGTTTTCTGTGGAAAAGCAAGGGGGAAATTACCAATCAACCATGATAGGACCTAGCCCTGGTAACAAGCAAACTTGTCTCCATGATGATTCAAAATAAAATAGTGGTTAGTAAATTATTATCAATAAAAATAATCTATACACACTCATAAAATTTATGACAAGCCTAAAATATTCCTAACATCCCTCTTTTTAGAGCTAACTATTATTCGCTCTGATCTCTCAAGTCATGAAACACCCATGAGATTAGGGTATTCCCTAAATGGGAAGATGGGGATAACTAAAAAATTTTGTCATCCATTTTAGGACTTATTTGGGATCAGCCCAGGGCATAGCTATAGGTATTTGACTTCACAAATGAAGTATACACGAATGGTCTCCAAGATATGTACTATTACCATCAAAAGTTCAATATGAAGTTTTTACACATAGGTCTAATTATCAAAGGTTATTATGGGAGTTTAATTATTATGATTTTGAGTTTATAAACACAAGAAGAAAGGATAGTTCAATCTAATAAAATAAGCAAAAAAGGGAAGGGAAAGTAAGGCAAAAAAGAGAGCTTCTAGGTCTAGAATGAACTCAATGCATTGATCATCGAACCAAGTGACCTTACCATAGTTATACCACTATAAACTAAGTTTCACTAAAGTTATACCTCTAAGAACACATAGTGGGAAGAGTCTAAGGGAACTGGGAGTATTCCTCAAATATGATCCCTCACTAAATATGAATACTAGGAGTTTATAGTAAACTACACATAAACACCCTATGGTAATTTCTAGATCAACACACAAATTAATAATATTACAAAAGGGAAATGAGAGAACTCACACAATGATTATAATAGCTAATCATGTCATAACCATAAAAAACATAAAGTAGTAAAGTATTAATCCAAGTAATCTAGCATTGATAAGTATTAAAAAATGGAGATGAAAGATAATTGAAACACAAAACTAACCCTTTAAAGAAAATAAGAATTGTAATCATTAAAAGTGAGTGTTGTTTACAATCATCGATCTTGGCCAACTCTATAGTCTAAAGACATGAAGGAAAAATCAAGTGAAGTCTTGGATATAATCTAACAATACTTTCAAACAAGTTTTGGTTAACCCTAATATTACAATATGGCTTTGCCTTATATAGATGAGGATGGGGCTCACCTCTAAATAGTGTGAGGATCCAATCCTGGGCCATGATGGCCACTCATGATACTTAAAACTATAATTAAAAATTTAAATCAAATAAATCGCCTCAAACCTACAAAATATTTATATGTACCACTTATTTGATACATGGAGGTGGTTGTCAAGGTTTGACTCCCAACTACTTTGATCTAGCATATCTAGCCTCCAACACAGACAAAGTCAAATTATTTTTCTAGTTTGGCAAGTTTCATTGAGGGATCCTTGAATATCACCTTGACTTGAGTCACCAACCTTTGATAGACTTGGAAGGGTGCTTCCATTGACACCTAGACCCCAAATACCTGGTTGATGCTTTTCATGGATTGCATTGATAGCTCCAACACTACTCAAGACCCTTATTTGTTTTAGTAACCTTCTCCCTCATGACCTAGTCAAATTGACCTAGGTAGAATCCAAATTATCCTTACTCCAATAAGGTGCCATCTAAGTGGAATAATGCATGGGTATTAACCTCCTTGAACTAGGTCAATATTTTATTCTTTCTCTCTTCCAAGGGTCTAATTAAAGTACGATCCATGGTGAGCCACTCCTCCATAGTTACCTTCATGTTCAAGATGTATGTCTAATACAACCCCAAGTTTGAGGTTGGCATTAATTTCAACTCTGGTAACATGGATTTTTTAATCACCACTTGCATCTTCATACACTTTCCATCTATCTCCTTAATCCTCTCAAAGTAAGCCCGATTCTACTAGATAAGCACATTGGTCTCATCCAGAGTCTCAACTACCTTCCTAATAACTAATAAGAGTAGTAAGAGGGTATCCTTAACTTGGTCAATTAGTTTGATGTGGAAAGATCTCTTCACCTTGGCTTGTAAGGTTCGAACCTAGTTTTATATGTCCTCAAGGAGCTTTTCTAACATATCACAAGTTTCCCAAAGAATGGAAAGTGGATCCTCAACCATCCTTTCTTCCCCAGTGGGAGTCTTCACCTTAATGAGGGAGAGAATATCCTAATAGGTATTCTAAACCACTAGATTCCCCTCTCAGATGAACCTTTGTGTTAATATCCTCTTCATGCTCCCTAAAGTTTGATCAAAGCTCCATTACACATCTAAGTCACCTTGAATTATCATCTCTAGTGATTTCAACCTTGGGACCACTCCCTGAGTTGTGGGAGGTGTAGGATGAGTGGATGAGATGGTGGTGAAGGGTAGAGGATGAGGTTGGGGGAAGTGGAGGAAGTGGAGGGAGTGAATGAGGAAAGTAGTGGAGGTGAAGGGGGCATGGGAGTGAAAGGAGGAAGGATGAAAAGGGAGGCCCATGGGAACATCTATGCCCAAAAATACTCTTGGATTATGTTCACTTGATGTGGAATTACCCTTAGGAAAGGATCATTAAATATAAGGGAAGAGATTGGTTGGTTGAAGACAAATCCCATGATGCCCTTAGTAATGGAGAGATGGGACTAGAGAGCAATGCATTGAGGTATTGTGGTTGGGGATAAAAGAATCATTAAGGATGTTAGAGGAGGTTATATTAAAGCAGAAGGATTTTGACTTATAGTTAAAGTGTGGGATACCTTATGCTTCTTCTTGGGCCTCCTACTCAGGTCGACCCTAAATGTTATGGTGGAAGGACTGGCTAAAATAGTGGGAACCATGGGGGCTAATGGTAGAGGAACTAGAACTATTAAGGGATGCACCATGATGATTAGAGGGGGTAATATGATGGCTCCTACCATTGGTAATATGATCTTGATGGTTGTAACTATACCTATTGATGGAGATACACTTGATGGTTTTAAGACTAAAGGCAAACCCAAAGAATGCACCAATATGGTTCCAAGTTGTGAAATGGATGGGGTAGAGGGGAATAAAGAGATAAGGATGCTTGAGAAAATCAAGGCCAAAGGTGCTTAGGTAAATGATAGAGGGGGTACAATGGGGAAAGGAGGAGGCATGAATTTGGGGAATTATGGGAGAGGATTGAAATTTGTGGGTGCTAGGACCAAGAGTTGGAAATCAATAGGAGTGAAGGGTGGAAGGGAAATTAAAGAGACATGAGGTGTAATGGGTAGAGCTTGTGTTAGTGCTTATTGGGAACCTCATTCCACTCTTGCCTTTAGACTATCAATCACATCAAACCTCAAAGTCTGTGTAGACTAAGGTTGAGGTGTCAGTGGTTGATTTAGCTATGCCTAGGCTACCTATCATCAAGTACATAGGCTTAACCTGATCATAGCTAGACTATTGGAGCTATTGGAGGAGGGAGAGGAGAAGATAAGACATGAAGATTAAGAAGAGATGGAGGGGGAGTCGGGACTCAAGGAGTAGGAGCCACTAGAGGAGGTAGAGATGAAATTGGAGAATGAGGAAGATAAGGTGGTGGGATGCCTTAAAAAATACTCTTATAGATAATAGGAGGGGTCATTGTTAGATCCTCCATGATTTGAGTAGGAGCTAGAGGGGCAAAAAATGGGCTTATACTATTCTTTCCTTTCTTCTTCTTCTTCTTCTTCTTCACCATGATCCAAGATAAAATACAAAAAGTGGAGGGGTTGTTTGAGAACACCTATAATTTAGATCATGATGTTTTATTTGTAGTACCAGTAATCCCTAATGATAGTGATGGAGTCTCAGATTGCTTGTGATAGCCAGGGCATTAAGACCTCATTGATCACATTGTAGACCATCAAATAGAAGTATTTGTAGATGTCTCAGATGTGGTTATAGAATTAGTTACCAAATAATTTATAGAATAACACATAGAATTTCAAGCCCTCAATAACCCACATAAGAAAATCTAAAGGTTTGAAGGAAACCATCCTATAAAATACATCCATGAGGTATTTCGTCATATAGGAATTTCCTCTAGCTCGGGCATCCATGATGGAATTAACCATCTTGAAGTTGATTAATCCTCCCATATCCAAAACTTCTAAGCATGTGAGGATCATATAGAGGATGGGAACCCATAGTTCATTAATGTGAAAGTAGTCCTGAGCCTTAAACAATCGATTCAACAAAATCACGCTCACCTAGAATTCTTCCTAGAAGGTGTGGATTGTGTATGTATTTATGTACTCCTTGCTAACCCATTTACATTCCAAGTTCTTAGCCTAGTCTTGGAGGGAATTTTATATTTGGTAGGTATCCTTACAAAACTTCACCACTTCTGAATCATAAGATAAGGTGTAATACAAGAGGGAGTAATACACCTTATAATTTTTTTTAAAGATATCAACAATTTAGTGTCAAGAGTTGGGTGAGCAAACCTAATTATGGACCCCATCCTACACTTAGATGGTGATGAAAAGGAGGTTTCCAAATAAGTCTATATAGGGAAATACCTCTGGCCTTGTCATAGCTCTGTGAAGTCCACATTTCTCTTAAGATTGAAGGAAATCCTCAAATTTTACTTTTTGGTCATTGTCAGAGCCTAAGTCTCTGAGCACTTGCTCGACTAGTTTGAACACATCATCATAGTGCTTGAAATTGGTCAAGCCAACTGGGAATATGGTATCTTGGTACTCTAACTCAACTTTTGGGTTTGAAGAGGATGAGACCATTATAAAAGGATGGAGGGGAAATAGGAAGGCTTTGAGTGTATGAGGCATGACACACATGAGTACTATATGAGAATTAAAAAGCTAAGAGTTGGAGTGTTCTCAAAGGTATGCAGTGGTAAGTGTTAGTGGGATTTCCTTAACATTTTATAAATGCATGCATACAAATCCCTATATTAATGGTGTTTGGTGGCTCACTTGCTATGAATTCAAATTGGAGTTGGTGGATGGATTTCCTCTCTTTACTTCTAAATCTAGAGTTAAATTCAGAGTCCATAATCCTCTGATGCCAGATAGATTTAATAATGGTAATGGAATGTTTTAAAGCTATCCAATTAGGCTCAAGTTTGTATTTAATTAATGCCCAATTCATGGTAGGCATGTTTTCATGTCCCTTAGAGGCTTCCTAGTTAACTCCCACTTTATGCCACATGTCATTTGCTCATTGATCCTCATGCTAATGGTCAACACCTAATACTGATTCATACTCCATGTCATACCATTAGGATGGGTGAGGTGTCGCTTAAGGATAATTGGCACTTTTTGATTGTTTCTTTGATCTCATTCATACCCCATTTAAACCCTTCTTAGGCCTTAGGTGGCCGCTAATTCATCTACCTTATTGAGTAATGTTGCACCTTTTAATTAGGCCATACTTTCTCAAGTTTTGACATCTTTGATAGGTCTTGGGACTATCCAATTAAATAAACTTGATGATGTGGCACCTTCTGATTAGGTTGACCTTTCCTAAGCTCTAACATCTCTTATAGGTTTGGGGACTGGCCAATTTAACAACTTAGTGATGTGGTGCCTTCTGATTAGGCCAAACTCTCCCATGATTAGACATATTTGACATGTTTAAAGACTATCTTCTCTAACAACTCAATGATGTGTCACCTTTTGATTAGGCATGGCTCTTCCTAACTTTGACATATCTGATAGGTCCAATGACTTTCCACTGTAACAAATCAATGATGTGGTGCCTTTTGATTAGGCTAGGCTCTCCCAAGCTCTAACATCTTTGATAAGTTTAGGGACTGGTCACTCTAAAAACTCGATGACATGGTGCTTTTAGATTAGGCTAGGCTCTCTTGAGCTTTGACATCTTTGATAGGTCCTGGGACTGGTCATTTTAAAAACAAAATGATGTGATGCCTTTTGATTAGGTTAATCTTTCTCAAGTTTTGACATCTCTGATATATCAAGGGACTGAATGCTTTAACAACTTGATGACATGACACCTTTTGATTATGTTGGGCTCTCAAGGGCTCTAACATCTTTGATAACTTTGGGGATTGGCTGCTCTAACAACTCAATGATGTGGCACCATCTGATTAGGCCAGGATCTCTTGGTCTCTCCTACAAAACCTATAAAAAGGTTAAGTAAGAAGTGAAAAGGGTACATAATACATTTAATACCTACTCATATTTTATTGATATTTTGATTAGTTGTAAAGGGAAATTCTTCTATTTCTATAGGAAAGTAAATAAACTCTCATAACTTCTATAGAAAGTAGATGTACAATGTTAGCACCCTGATCCATAAAATGACAAGTCTAACTTAGTCATATATATAAATAAGGCTTGTTACTACTAGGGAAACTAGAGTTAAATAAGATTCTAAGGATTTTAGTTCAATCAAAATTGACAATAGTAAAAGGATTTTTTTTCATGGGATTTTTTAGAAGGGTCCCCTATTTCGAATAAAAGGGGGCATGTTGGTCACAACAAGTCGGTCAAGCACCAACAATCCAATAGGTAGCCCATGAAGAATACTACATATCCATACAATATCCCATGAGGATGGAACAAGCCAAAGAAGAACATCCACTAGATTGGATCAATAAGAGATTATTTCATTTCATAAATAGCATATTTGTATAGCTGAGTTTATTTTAGCTTGCTTATATAGCACCTTCAAATCACTTTTTGGGTTTTAATTATTGAAAAATAATGAAGGAAACCAACCCCATTTGTATAAGCAAGTGTGGAGGTAAATAACTCATTAAGAGTGATATGAAGCAACCATTCAAGTTGAGAAGCACATTTTGAGTAGCCCATTATAAGAGGTTATATATTTTTCTATTTTGACTTCTGAGGTTCATGTTGACATTCATGTCAGCATGTTTTTCTTACCACTTCTTATATCGTTTGGAAAGATGGGTAAAGAGGCACTCAATTGAGAGATAACTTTAAGCAAAGGTTATCCAAGTTAAACATAAATAGAAATATGTTGGTAGGCTGAAGTGTACTTCTAAGAGGAAGACAACATGACATGAAATTGAAATGAGAAGTGCTTACATGGTGAGTAGCACTCAATAAGAGTAGTGTTGTTTTATGGATGCATGTTTTAATTCATACTATTCCATTAAAATATGTGCTTTCAATGTTGTGTAATGTTTTTATGCATATTTTTTAAAGGCACTAATTTAGATAATACTTGTAAATGGATTTGTATTTACAATCCATGTATGTTACATTCGTTTGTAAGACCCCAAGAAGGGAAAATTGTACAAGTGGTGACCTATTATAACATGACTTACTTATAATGTAATGTAATTTTTCCTTTTTTGAGAATAGTAGACAATAAGGAGAATGAAAAAACCATCTCTTAATGGGAGAGCTTCATTCTAGCCTAAAAATAATGTAGTGGCTAAGAGAATCCACTAAGAAGAAGCCCAAGACACCAAGAGAGCGAGAAGGTCATTTGGTAGATTTTAGTTGAGATAGTCAACCTTTAAAAGAGAGAAATAAATGAACATCTTATGATCATTGATCAAGGTGAGAATGTTCCTTTTGTTGATTATTTAAATCTTAAATCAATTGATGAGTTGTATGAAAAAGTTGTTCATGATAGGTGAGAGATTAATTTTGAATGAAATAGACTTTTGGTGGTCTAAAAGATTTTTAGTGGGGAAGTGTGATCTAGGAGGATCCCCACATTTGAAAAATTTAGATGATCCTAATTTCTATTGAAACTATCCTCACACCAAAGAGATTGATGAGATATTTCTAATGTAATTTGAATGAGGTCAAACAAACATCGTATGCAAAAGTTGATGAGTTGTATGAAAAAGTTGTTCTTGATAGGTGAGAGATGAATTCTGAATGAAATAGACTTTTGGTGGTCTAAAAGATTTTTAGTGGGGAAGTGTGATCCAGGAGGATCCCCACATTTGAAAAATTTAGATGATCCTAATTTATATTGAAACTATCCTCACACTAAAGAGATTGATGAGATATTTCTAATGTAATTTGAATGGGGTCAAACAAACATTGTATGCAAAAGTTGATGAGTTGTATGAAAAAGTTGTTCTTGATAGGTGAGAGATGAATTCTGAATGAAATAGACTTTTGGTGGTCTAAAAGAGTTTTAGTGGGGAAGTGTGATCCAGGAGGATCCCCACATTTGAAAATTTTAGATGATCCTAATTTCTATTGAAATTATCCTCACACCAAAGAGATTGATGAGATATTTCTCATGTAATTTGAATGGGGTCAAACAAACATCATATGTGAAAGTTATGGTTTGTTGAAGGTGGAAACAAAAAAGGAAAAAAAAAACATTAGTGCTGACATAATCAACTAACTAGACTTGTAAGACCTAACACGTGGACTAATTATAACCTTCAATTAAAATTCACAATTCTTCAACAAGTGATAAGTTTGAAGGCAAGTTCCATGTAATAAATGATCTCATGACCAAGTTACTAGGGATGAAGTCTATCTCTTAAACAACTTTTGATTTTTATCCCCACCAAAATGGGATAAAACATTATCTATAGCACCAAAAAAGCCTCCTCATGAGCTAATGCATGGGAGTTGGAGTGGGGTTCGACCCCCTCACCCCACTTGGCCTATTTTTAAGGTTGAATAATAAGCTATGCCATATTTGGCAAACCAAATGCAATACTTTGTATTTATCCATTAATTTTGGGATTTATTGCTAAAAACAAAGGATACAAGGCATTATAAGGGGATTTGAATCCCTAACCCTATGAAAATGGATAAAGCTTTAACCCATAAATCAAGGGTCTTGGAAACACTATACAAGGTTCAATATTGTAATTAAAGACACATAATTTTTTTTGTAAGTTTTAAGCCATTGCAAAGGAGAATAATAGAATAAATCTTATAAGTTTTAAGCCCTTGTAAAGGAGAACAAGAGGAGAAAGCAAAGTTTATATGTCTGATATTACAGGAGTAACACATTAAAGTCCAAGAACCTATTGCATAAACCTCCTAAAGACATTACATGGAAATTTTATCCCCTTATTTGGAGACAAAGCAAGTTTGTATGTCTATCTTTTTGGAGTACAATTAAAGGTCAAGTGCCATTGCAAAGACATATGAGAGACATTACAATGAACTTGTGTAGCACCTTATTTGGGAGAGACAAACAAGAGTTAGTCTAGAATAGCTAGATCTAGACTTCCTAAAGGACATCATAAATTTTTTACAAATCGAGATCCCCTTATTGGGAAAATTTGATGTAAGAAATGCTATTTTTTCATCATTTTAATCAATTGGTCTAGACTTTGAGCAGATCTAAAGATGTAGCTTGATTGTGGGTGAAATCTGTTATCAACTCAATTTTTGGATTGTCCCTATTCTTAATACTTATTTTTAATTTCAAATTTTAAATACTGAATTTTAATTGTATAAACCAATTTTCACATAAAAAAGGTATAAATTTGAGAAAGTCATTAAAGTATTTATAAACTGGATTTTTAGTGAGCATGTGCATAAACTATAATTTTTGGATTAGATATAGAGGTCTTTAGGTTTTTTATCATAATGAGCCCTATATATCCTTAAAAACTTGCTATTTCACTTTGTAAAAGACTTATATTTTCTTTTTGCACGCTAATCAATGAAATATGATTAACCACTAGATTCAATAATAATTCCAAGATAAATCCAAATGGTAACAAGAGTAACCCTCTGAGAATACTAACAATAAATTGATTGATAATGTTAAGATTAGCATCACATCCATGACGGTGAGTAGCCTCACTTTGGGTGTTGTAATTCCCAATGATGGGATAACAATTATACCAATAACATGGGGTGACTAAAATTGATATTTATTCTCTCATTTCTTCCCCATCCTATAATAATGCTTTGGTTTACTTGAGGTCTCTCTATGTTGGAGTGAGGAATAGTAATATATTCTATGGGTTTATCAATGATTTGGAGGTAAAACTAATAGTTAACCTACCTAGTTTCCCCCTCAAACACCCTTTACTTAACATTTTAAAAAAAGGCTTAAGTTTTGTAGGGGCACCTAATTATATTCCAAAAGAAAACCTTTTGGTTGAGATTGAAAATGCTCTAAAAGGTAAACCTATTGAAACTATAGAGGATTTGAGACAAGATCATGTCGTTGCATTAAGGAAAATAAAATCCCTTAAATGAAACATTTCAAAGGTAGAATGAAATGCATTGCATGAGCTTTCCAATAATAACATTTTTATCACTAAATTTGACAAAGCTAACATGATGAACAAAATTGATGATAGCTATAAGATGTTGGACTATCTTCATAACATTAGGAGTTGTAGGATTTTATATGTTAACCCAGTATCCCAAATTACTAGAAAATTTTAAAAGGTGATTAATGTTTCCTCCCTTTACAACAATTTAAAAGAAAAATCTCTTACCTAGTAAGGAAATTATCCTAGGATATACAACGTCCCTAAGATACATAAAGTGTGAGCCTTGCTAAGACCTATTATAGATACAACTGACTCTCCAACTTATCCTTTAGCCTTTTTTCTTACTAATAAAATCAAACCTTTGATAGGTAGAACCTCTTATTTCATCAAAGACTCTAGGATTTTGTTGATTTTATCAAGGACAATAATGCTTCCATTGAGGAGATCTTGGTCAATGTTGATGTTGTGTCTCTTTTCACAAAATTTCCCATTGAGGAGGCTATTAGAGTAGCGAGCATACACAATGATGAGGATACTATGTCATTAGTAGAGCTTTGTTTAAGGTCTACCATTTTTACTTTCATGATATTGGTTTATGAGCACACATAGGGGGTTGCGTGGGTTCACCATTTTATTTGGTTATTTCCAATTTATTCATGGATTTTTTTGAAGAGATAGCTCTCAATTCTTTCCCTCTAAGACTAGAGTGGTGAAATAGGTACATAGATGATATACATGTAAAGTGGCCATATGGTTTGGAAAAATTATAAGAACACTATGAACACATTAATAATGTTATGGATAATATTAGGTCCATGAAGGAACTTGAATAGGATGGGAACCTTTCATTCCTTAATGTCTTCCTTTCTAATAACCTTGATGGGTCCTTCCACCATGTGTTTAAAAAATACACTCACACTGATCTCTATCTTCATACCAATTCACATCATTGTTATTAGTTAGTACTCATATTTGTGATAAGTGGTTATTTATAATTATTAATATGAAGGGATAATATAGGATCCATATACACTTAACTTGGAACTATTGGCTGGGCCAATCAAATCTCCTCATTTTTTGTGAAAAAAAATATGTGAAATTTTTGGAGGGCAAGATGCAAGGTGTTTAATACGTTGAATAAAAAAATATTATTTATTACATTTGGATTAGATAAATAAATTTTATGTTATGGGTAGCCTCTCGTTATTCCAGGCCACATTTAATGCAGTGAATAATTTATTCACAGTGTTTTAGATTTTGAACTAACAGACATTGTGGCATATTCAATATGCATTGCTAACATTGATTATTAGCACAAACACTAAAGATTATTTATCATGTTGCCAAAGTTGGTAACAAATTTAGTAAAACATTTAGTGAATTTGATGGTGAACTTGGCATTGATTATTGTGTATTGAATGTGGCATTCATTTCACTATGTTTTTTCCATTTGTTGTGATTGTCATATCACATGTATTTTTTGACATATGAATCCATTTTAATATGTAGTCTCTATCTATATTTTCCTATTTCTATATTAGTTTCTCTATTTTGACACCACTTCTTTGTCTTGTGTTTTTTTACAGTGGGAAGATAGTGAGGAGAGACAAGCACATGAGAGAAAGAAAGTTAGGTTCTAAAATTTGGTATTTTGTTTTCTTTTGATCTTTGTTTGGAAAACTATTTTAGGCATTGCTTGATCACAAACATGGTGATGGGATTAATTTTAGGTTTTGTGCAAAAAATTGATGTAGATGCCATGCCTTCAATTATTTAATCTTTACACATATGTAAGAAAGATTCATAATCCTCTTTTGATGTGATTAGAAGATAGGGTACTTTTAATTTTTTTATTGAAGTCATTAAGCGATACAAATTCATTAACATAGTGATTGATCTTGCATCTCAGTTGGGTTTTACATCCATGTATATTTTGGATGCATTTCCTCAAACTACTTCAACCTCAAAATTCCCTCCTTGTGGTGAGTTAAACTAAATTAGACCCTATTTTTCATCCACTGAAAGCAATCATGATTCATAATTTTAGCTGATGCAATATGTTTTTCTCATAAAAAATAGACCCTTTTATGAGGTTTTTTTTCCATTTTCCATTTTATTTATTTCTTTAAAATTATAACATTCTAATGAGTGATCTAAATGACATTTATATACACCTGCACAATACCCAAATGGATTCTAGACCACTAAAGTTACCAATAATTTTTACACCATTTATTTGGGAGGAGCAATTTATTTTCTTTTTTCTTGCAGAAGGGGAAACCCAACTAAAATTTATGACTACCTGCATAATACCCAAATAGATTTTAGACACTCAAGGCACCCTATAAAGTTTTGGGAGGACTATTTTTTTCCATTTTTTTTAGCGAAAAGGACAACACAATTTAATTTTATGTCTACCCACAATCATCCAAATGGATTTAAGACTCAAGTTATTCAATAATTTAAACCCTTTTCCAAAGTATTTTTGTTAGGTAGATTGAAATACCATCCTACAATCCCCAGTTTCTTTTGGATCATGCATTTGATTTCATTCCCAAATAGGTGTAAAATATTCAGTTATCATTTGATTTATGAAATATAAAATTTTGATCATTAAATGATTTCTGGCTAATCCCAAAATAACTGATAAAGGATTATAGAATGAGTGGATGAGATGGAGAAGAAGAAAAATCTTGATGTGTTTTAGAAATATTTGTGTCCTAGTCTCAAATGTATGGCACGTTTGCTAGGTTTGAGAGGTATCTATTCTACCTAACTCCACACCATCCCATCCCTTTCTTGTGTTGAAAAATTAACACAATGGTATATGTTCATAGCTTTTGTAAATTTTAGTTTTGTTAATGACTTGATTGTTCTTATAGTATTGGTAACAAGCAAAATTTACATTTGAGATTATGCCAAAGCTTGCGAATCTTAAGCTGGATGGAAGAACCATTAAGGTCAGAGGCATGCTATAAATGGTGATTTTATTCCTTTATACTTGCTTACAGAATTTTTACATATTTATGTCTTGAATGGCTTACAGGGATATGGTTTCCCTGGTTTATATGTTTTTTTTTGCGCTCTCGACATGGTTGAGATTACAAGGGTAGATGCCTGTTGTTCTACATTTATTATGGTGCATACTTACTTATCAATGCAAGTATATCAATGTAAGCAAATTTATATAGAATCTAATTTTTATGGTCTTTGTGTGATATATATTGGAATATTTATATCAATGTGCTTACCTTCTTGTGTGTAAAATTGTAAATTTGATTTTAAACAATAATGTGTGGAAATGAGCATCAAAAGAAGAAAAAACTTACCTTCTTTGGCTCAACTTGACACCATATCTTGTTGGGTATGTTCACCATTTATTGTGATAGATAAATCCTTGTTCATCTCTTTTTTTACACTTAATGTAAACTAAAATGTAACATATTTAATGTTTTCTTATTTTTATAGGCTTTAATTGAACCAAGCTATGGTAGTGATGTAAGCTCTTTGAGCACAACTACAACTAGGGTCTATTTTCATTGTCTTATTCTTTCATGAGATGTTCATGTGTTCAATATTTGTTTCTCACTTTATCCTTATATTATTTAATGTGTACTTGAATAACATTGAAGGTAGAGGACTAGGGTCTTCTTTGTTGATATTGTTTTTGTTCTGGTCCCTTTTGCTGGATGTTATAACTGGTTCTGAAACTTGGTTCTTAGTTTCAAAACTTATTTTGAGTTTCCAGGTCTCTGTAAAACCTGGGTTCTTTTTTATGGTTTAGGTTTGTGGTTTCAGGTCCCTGTAAAACCTAATTTTGATGCTGATCTTCAGTAGGATTTAGGAATGCTCTTCCTAATGGACGTTATTGCTTTATCTTTCTATTTCTGTTATAGGGTTTTGGGGTCCCTTCAAAACCTGCTTTTACCTTAATCTAAAATATTGAAGGTAGAGGTCATGGGCTATCATGTCATTTATTTTAAAAAGTATGGAAAGTTAAATGTAGTAGTAAACATTATTTGGTATCTGAATTGAAATAGGTAGAGGGTGGATGGAAGTTGGATGGCTAAAAATGTTGGATAGGAAACATTACTATTGCATATATACTTGTTATTTTTGCTAGGAACATAAATAAAAATCAAATAAATGAGTAAGAGACCAAGTATCCATGATGAAGATGAATTTGAATATAGATAAGTAGAAAATTTCACCATACCAATTTATATGCTAATAATGAACAATGTCATTATGAAATTGACTTGAGTGGATAGTGTCTATTAAATACATGTGGTATTATGTCAGAGAATCATATATTTGTGTTCAATTTATCTAGTTTGATTATATGTCTTGAGAAAAATGATTTGAATTTTATTTTATTTGTACACTAATCTTTCAAAACCAAATAATGTAATTCAAAATGGATTCAAGTTTTGTTACTTCTATGGTTATATTAACTGGTCAGCATGCTAGTGACTGTTTGAACTTTGAAGAAATCAATGAGATTGAAATTTATTTCCTTAGGGGATCTAGAATTGTCTTTCTGCTAAATTTTTTAAGTATATTATCAAAGGGTTATTGTACATATATTTTGGTATCAAAAGGTGTTCATTTACTTAGGAAAATTACTAGCCAGTACATGAAATGCACATAAGAAATTGTTATGGCCAATACAGTTGCTAATGACTACACTTCAAAAGTTTCACCATTTCTCACTAATTTTTAGAAATCATTACTACATATAATACAAAGTCAAACATAAAGGTCATAAAGGTAATAACGATAGCACCAACTGAAGATAATTACCTTTATGATTGTCTTTAGTTGGTGCTATCACAATTACCTTTATGATTATATGAAGTTTATATTAGACTATTACTAATGAATTCCTTTGATTTTGGCTTGATACATTATTAAACCTTTGTTTTTTTTAGGTTATTTTTGTATGATTTTTGAAGGCCTTTACTATTAACCATTGTTGTCTTTTGTATGGTTCAGATTTGTTTATGAGGTAAGGCATTCTATAGCTTTTACATTTGCCTTATTAATTTATTTTGTATTGTGAACAACTAGGATGAAGACAAAGCCTTGAAGCACAAAATTTTATTAGAAATTGTACGAGCCTTTGAAAATGTTGCTAAAAATTAGTTTAAAAAAAAACATGGATCAGCTCTAGATAAGTGTAATTGCAAATGACCTAAAAAGAGGCTCTATAATTGAAAAAAAAGGAATAAATAAACAAAGAGTTCTTGATATGTAAAATGATGCATGGTTGTAATATGCATAAATATAGACATTTGAATTGCTATAACCTTTTTCTAGATGAATACCATGTCGTTGTAGGCAACATGAGTGTAATAGTAATGTTTAGCATTGAAATAAACATGATCATGAAGCTACTTCAAAGTAACTTGTTTAGGAATTTAGATTTGAATAGAGATACAACATACCAAGATTTAGAATTGAGTTTCTTATAATATTATGTATTGCGGCTAAATGTATACATTGTTATTTGGATGTAACCTATAATTTTTCCTGGCTATGACTTTTGTAATGCTATAAGTATTATCATAGGTGTGTGGAGTGTTTTTAGGTTGTGGGTATAGTCTGCTCTTTTAATAGTGTTAAAATTGATGTTGATATAATTTTCAAGTCACTTTTTTTAGTGAACTATTCTTTGGTCCACATATCTATGCCACTACTTCTAGTGTTACAAAATGCATGCATTAATAACCATTAAATGTGGCTATAATATAAAATATTTCTAGATACTTGAACATAAAGTATAATATACACTATTGCTATTCAAATCTCAAATCTTGAACAAATATTTTTTGATTCACTATATCACTAGCTAGATAAAATGTATCATGTGATCACCTTCAACTTTTGCTAGATGTTGTCAAAGATAGTGAAATGAATGTCAACAATTAATTTCATCTTGAACCTATGTTGAGGCCACATGCAATGCACAAAAATCTTCTAGCAGTCTCATAATGCCAAGTTCACCACCGAATTCACCAAATGCTTTACCAACTTTGTTACTAACTTTGGTGACATGATAAATCATCTTTCATGTTTTTACCAACAAATAGTTTTAGAAATGTGCATTGAAATTTGCCATAATGTCTGTCAGTTAAAAATCCTAAACACTACAAACAAATTATTCATTGCATTGAATTCAACCTCGAACAATGAGAAAATTCCCATAATTTAACATTTTTTGGCCAATTAGAACATAGAAAATAATATTTTTTAATCCAACACATTAAACACCATAAAATTTGCCTTTCCAAAAGCTTCACATATTTTCTTGCATGGAAAATAGTTTCATCTGATTGGCCAATTAACCAGGTGATAATAATTGGTTGAAGTTAAGCAAATCTAATAATTAACCAAAATAACAAGTAATAATAGTTGGTTAAAGCTAAATGAAATGACATAGAATACCTTGATTTATATGCAAGAAGAAACATGGTGTAAAGTTACAATTTATTGATTCAAAAGATTCATACACAAATACACTATTGTTTTTTTGGGTCCTTTGCAATTATATTTGTCCATAATTGATCCATAGATTTTATTGTTGTGTAGGTGAATGCTTTGGCACTATTTTTTAATACCTTTAAAATTATCATATATTTTATCTACACCTTTCACTTTGATTCAATAAGTAAAATATGCAGGAATTAGAAAATCAATATCATTGGATACATATAACAAAGTTTGATAGTCTCATTTTTCTTGATATTTAGTGAGCTTCCATTTGAAAAAAAACTTGCATGATCTTATAAGTGCTTTGCTAAGTCAAATGTCTAAAATGATATCCCTCGACTTATCCATTGGTCATCTTAAATATATCCCCTAGATTATGTTTTCCTAATACTCAAAAAGTATAGAGGTGCCTGGCATTTAGGAATTAAAAACCAATTATAAGAAAAGTATTTCTTCTACATTGATGTGTCTATGTTTTTTCTAAGAACTTTGCTATAGTCTAGAGGTTAGTGGATAGGAAAGGGAATGTTTAGTCAGCACCAAGCCAATTATCTGCACATTCATTTTGCTTCTAGTTTCTTTCAATATATTTAATGAAATGAAACAACCTCCTTGATCTTGATAGCCAAAAAATAATTAAAGAGAATATATTATATTTAGGAATGGGTCCAATAATTTTTTTAGCTATTTTTTTTTACCTTTCAGTGAAACTTTTTACAATTAGCCTCATGGATTAACTTAAAGTGTTGGTTTGTCACTTTGAATTTCTCTTGTTTACTGCTTGTGCATTTTTTCCATTTATTTATTTTAGTTATGAGAAATTGATTAAGATCATACAAAAACATTTCATAGTTCAAGTATTTGACATTAATCTTGTGCTCTTGTTAAAAAATCTTAAAAAATTTTATATTGACTAACGATATCCAACTATATCTACATCATTATGTTTAGACTAATCATGGCGTTGAAAAATTGAAAAAGAAACTTCACATAGAAGCATACTAACATAATAATTTATTCATTATATTCTTCATGTTAATTATATCATAATTTTTAGACACTTTACAGTTGATTGTTACTGCATCTACACTCTGATGCTACATTTCAAATGTGAGGCATGTCAAAACTTGAAAGTTCTAACTCATTTATTTTTATATCAGTTGTACAAAAATAGTACATGGATCAATTATTGTGATATATAATTTCACAACCCAAAAAAACATGAAATAAATAATTATTACTAAGTATTTTGTTTGCAAACTCATGTTGGCACTCAATGACAAATGGATTGATGAAAATATGCAACCATCTAGCATGAAATTTCTTTCGATCAATACTCATAAACCATAAATAAATCTTTGCCTAGGAAGCAAGACTTGATATTTATTGCATTATGTATTACTATTTGTTATTAGTCTTGAAGGGAGACTATAGGAATCAATTTACTTTAACACAATTATTCATTGGGCATCTTGGCAATCAGATCTACTCATTATGCATGCAAAAAAATGTGAAAGTTTTGGAGGGAAACGTGCAAGGTGTTTAATAGGTAGAATAAAAAAATATTATTTGTTGCATTTTAATTGGATAAAAAAATATTATGTTATGGGTGGTCTCTCCTTGTTTGAGGTTGCATTTAATGCAGTGAATAATTTGTTCAAAGTGTTCAATATTTTGAACTGACAGACATTGTTTCATATTTAATGCATGTATATAAAACTAGTTATTGACAAAAACACTAAAGATGATTTATCATGTCGTGAAAGTTAGTAACAAAGTTGGTGAAGCATTTTGTCATGTGGTTGGTAAACTTGGAATTGATTCTCATGCATTAAATGTGGCATTCATTTTGTTATGTTATTTTTGGGAATTTAATTCTTTTTTAAGATAAATACCAAGGTTCAACAAGTCCCTTGACCTATATTAAAATGAAAAGAATTTACAATAATTCTGACCATCAAACATTTCAAAACAAAATTGGGGTCCATAGAGAAACAAAATCCACCAAGTGGTGACACAATCACAATGACAAAACACAAGATCTTAACAAAAAATCTTGTCAAAACAACCAACCAAACCATAATGGAACTAAAAGGAGAGCCAAACACCATCACACCATACAACACTGATATTATTTAACCTACTTCTTCTTTCAACTTCACTTCAGAGACCATAACACACTCCTCGCCTAATGTAGCTTGACACAACCTACCTTTTAGTCCACCAATCAATGCCACTCTATGGTTGCTCTCCAAATGACCACACATTACCACTATGATTGCATGTTGAGGAACTTGGGCAAACCATGATAGAGTTGCTTATCAAGGTTTTTCCACCAACTGGCATAAAAAAGATACCATATCCACTCTTTTTATGTAATGATAGGCTTCTTTCCAAAATTCAAGTTCTATAATGGGACTCTGTATCTTCACATAGTGAGGAGGGGATATGAATTTACCACCTACCAACATAGGATGATGAATCTTGTCGTGTAGATCTTTTACATAACCATCATGGTAATAAACTATGTTTTGAGGGCCCTAAAAATAGATAATAGGATAAACCTAAAACCATTACTACCTGAGAAAGGGAGCTCCTAGAAAGGGCCTACATTGAATTTATCCAAGCTTTTCTATAATCCTTTCCTATGCTTCAAGGCCACATAGAAATCCAACACCTTAGAAAACAAATCTTTATCCTGAACCAAAGCCAAAATATTTGTTGTAAATAGAGCTGTAATTTTGGAGTTCACTCTACTCAAATCACTTTTCAAAAGATAATCCTCCCCTAGGGTAAAGAAGATAGCCTACATTATTTCTTTTGTTAGAGCCCAAAATATTTTCTTGATGTGTGCTATAGATGCACCACCACTAAATGCCACCTCCATAACTGCACTACCTCCATGCACTACTGGAATCCTAAGGGCCATTACTATATTTTGATCATTCATCATTACTGTACCTCTACTGCCACTTACTTGTCACATGAGGGAAAGCCAAAAATTGAGAAGGGAAAATTATAATTGATTAAGCCCATATAATAATATTAGAAATGCCATCAAACTCCTCCCATAGCTCTCTGTAATTGTCAACAATGATTGAATCACTTTGATCAACTCCATAATTTATGAGAAAATCTACTATGGAATTAGCTACCCTATAACAATGGAAACCTTCCCATGCTTCAAAATCTTCAAGACTTTCTCAGGCCTTAGAAAGAATATTTACCAGCTTCCATGAAGAATATAAAGACCTTTTAAAAGTAGAAATAACTATTTTTGAATCTCCTTCCACTTGAAGCTTTATAATACCACATTGAGAAGCAAGATTTAAGCCAAGTACCAAGGCTTGAGATTCCACTTCATCATTAGTTCCATCCTTCAATTTATTGGAAACATCCCTAATAAAGGATACACTACAATTATTGATGATGCATCTATCCCTGGAGGCTCTAGGATTGCCCCTAGAAGCCTTGTCAAAATTTAATTTAAACCAATAAGGGCAAGGACACCACTCATCATTCTTCTTGCATTTTTCTCTTTCTATGACTACCATGACCCATTAATGGGAGGAGCTGAAATCAACTTCCATTTGGCATGCATCCTCATATCCTAGGATAAAAGGTTGCCTTTGTTGCATTTTCATTGGGTTGACATGACCTCTGAAATTGCTACTTCAATCTCTCTCAACAAAGTCATGAGTTATTTTTCTTTCCCTTCAATTTTTTTTTGGTTTCTCTCCTTCTAAATAAACCAAATTAGAATAGCAAAATTGACCCTTCAAAGACCAAAAAGAACATTATTGACATTCCCAATCATCCAAGAAGCAAAGACATTAAATAGAGACAAAGACCAGGCCCAAGTCCATTCTAATTTGTTACACAACCAAGCCCAACACCAAACTATAAAGGGATAAACAAATGAAATGCCCCACCAATTCTTTCATTGACTTGCATACGACACACCTAGAAGGGCCTAAATAACCAATTTTACATAACCGATCCTGAATAAGAATTCAATATTAAACACCCAGCCATGCAAAAACATTAACTTTTTTAAGATCCTCTTTGCTCCAATGAATAAACTTGCCCAACTCATGATTGAACTTGAGGCTTCTACCATTTAATATCCTAACATGACTATATAAGAACCAAATTTATCCCCTATCCAATGTAATGAATCCTCTTTATTGTTAATAAAAAACATATGCTATGCCAAAAAATCACTAAGATGCTCCATTTGAACTAGTGGAACCCCTAAGGCTTCAAAACTTTTCCAAGACTAGTTAGTAAAGCTTGACTCCTAAAATTGATCCAAGTAATTGATCATAAATTATCCCCATGCCTTAGTGAGAAGAGTCCTAGCTTATACCAAATTAGGCATCTCTACCAATGGTTTATGACCATTACAAGAATCCTCCCAAAACTTAGATTGACAACCATTATTGAATTTGAGTAGAAAATACCAAATATGAGAGCCCTTTGGGGGATTTCTAATGGAAACCACCCTCCAAGGATTATCCATTTCCATTTATTTAGTTTTTAGAAGTTTACTCCAAAGGGATTGAGGTTTAGTGAGTAAAACCCATACCAATTTTGCACCAAGAGCTTGATTTTGTAGGTTAAGACTTTTAATCCTGGCACCTCCCATTATTTTTAATTGACAAATATTTTCCCATTTGAGTAATGAAATCTTCTTTTTCTCCTAAGTGCCTTGCCATAGGAAATCCATCATGATTCTATTCAAGGAGTTGATAAACTGTCTTGGCATTTGGAACATTGACATAGAGTAAATTGGAAGAGTGCTCAAGACATATTTGATTAGGATTAATCTACCTACCAAAGTGAGCTATTTTTCTTGCCATGAATCCAATCGAGCTTTGAAAGAAGACACCAAACTTTCCTAATGAATTTTACTGCTTGTACTTGAAAATATAGGGACACCAAGATATTTTGAAGGAAGCTTCCCTATCTTAAAGCCCAAAATAAGAGAAATAACCTATTAAACTTGCTCTGAATAGTTGATAAAGTATATTTTTGATTTTCTCATATTCACTAATTGACCAAATGCTTCCTCATAGCTTAAAAGAATTTCTTTGAAAGACTGCATCATTCTGATCAAAGTTTGACCAAAGAGAAAGGTGTCATCAACAAATTGTTAAGGAGTGAGACATTCCAAACCTATTGCCACTTTGAGACACTATAACTGAGAGTCTACCTTATTCTATTTGATTACCCTTCTAATGAATTCAACCAAAAAATTAAAAAGGAAGGGAGATAGTGGATCCCCTTGATGGATACTCCTGGAGGTCTCAAAAAAACCTTCTGGACTATCATTAAAAAAGATAAAAAAACTTAGCTTTAGAGATGCAACTAAACACCCACTCACACCAGTCTCTACTAAAATCAAAATTTTCCATAACTTTGATTAAAAAATGCTAATTGACTTGATCATAAGCTTTATTGATGTCTAACTTAAGCAACATGCCTTTCTGATGCATATTATATTATGAGTGGAAGACTTCATGAGCTATAATATTATCTTCTTGAATGTTCCTACCAGGGACAAACCCTACTTGTTCTTTGAATATCAAGTAATCCAACACAAGCTTTAGCCTCGTATCCATATCTTTTTTGATGATTTTATAAATCGTATTACAAAGCAAGATGGGGCAAAAGTCATCAAAAGAGTCTTAAGTTTCCCCTTTAGGAAAGAAAGAAAGGAAAGTATCATTCAAATCAGGAATGATTTTCCTCCTTTGCCTTGAATATTCCACCATATTGAGCACTTCTTCACCAAAAATATCCCAAAAATCTTGAAAAAAATTTATAGGAAACCCATCTGGACTTGGAGCTTTATCTTTGACCATTGAGAATACCACTGTTCGCACTTCCTCTAATGAAAAAAGAGCAAGAAGTGTTTCATTTTGACCATTAGTGACAAGACTTAGGATATACCTTAAATTTTCACCCTAAGATTGAAGATCTGAAGAGGAAGCTTCATCTAACAAATTTTGGAAGAAAGAAACTACCTCTCTTCAAATCTTAGATTAAGTATTCAATATAACTCCCTCATTAGAATGAATTTTTGATATGCGTGAAAAGATTCTTGTCATTTTTATTGATTTATGAAAATAAGTTGAATTCTGATCACCTTCTCTCAACCATTATATTCTTGATTTTTATTTCCAATGGAATTCTTCATGAAGCATCAATTCTTCATAATCTAATGACAACCTTTTTTCAGCCTAATAGGCAGTTTGGTCCATACCATTACAAATTATTGAATTATTTAAGATCTCCATTTCTATTTTCACATGAACTTTTTCCTAGAAGATATTTTTGAATATGTTATAATTCCATTGACGAGAATAACCTTTTATATACTTCAAATTTTGAGCCATCTTAAACATTAATGAACTAGAGATGAATGGGATGTTATTCTACCATAAATGAACTCTTTCAAAGAGAGAGGGATGTCAAAACCACATAGTCTCAAACTTAAAAGGACATAAATATGGTAATTTATCAATATAAATATTAAAATCTATCAAAATTTGATATGATCTAGAATGGGGAAGAATGGAACTCTCAAAGATCCAATTTTGAGAGAACCAATTAGATGAGACTAGGAAGCGATCTAATCTAGACCCCAAATATTTTATTATTCCAAGTGAAAGCACCTTGCTTGGGTCTTACATCCACCAAATCATTATGTACTACAAACCTTTAAAAAGGATAAACAACACATTCTATAGGAACTCTACCACCAATCTTCTCCTCCAAAGAAAGCATGACATTAAAATCACCACCCCACACCATCTTTGAACACTGAAAGGATTCCAAGATTTTGGAAAGATCATTTCACAACTGTAACTTTTGAGCCTAATTAGTAGGCACATACACATTGTATAATATAAAAATCATATCCACTAAAAAACTTCAAATTATGCATAATTGTCAATTTGAGCCGTTGTCTAGCATCTCCACTATTACCTTAGCTAGAGACCACAAAATTGCTAGACCACTTGAATCCCTTGACGCTTCCATAAAATATTTATTTCATCTATTCTAAATCATCTTTGTCAAGGTAGAATCTTTATAGATAGTTTATATTCTTGAATCAACACTACATCTGGATGTCTAGCCAAAATAAGATGCTTAACCAAGCATCTCTTGTTAGGGGCATTCAAACCCATATCATTCCAAGAGAAGATCTTCATAATGTGGGAGAGGGGATTTCCAACCCCGAATTTCCAACCTCCAAAAAGTTTTCCAAGGTTCCTTGCTTGCCAATTGAAACTTTTCCAGCTACTTTATCCTTGGTTGATTGCCTACCATGCTTGTTAGGTTCCCCATAATTCACATGCTTGAGATAAATCTAAGATTGTGAAATGGAAAGAATTGTCCTTGAATTCAACTCTTCCTATGAATCTACCTCCTCCTCTTCCAGCTCAAGCTCCATATTAGGTGATGATTGAATCATGGGAATTAGCTTAAGAGACAAGCTCTTCTCTTTAAGAACCTTTTCAGATAGTTAATGAGTGTTCTAAATCAATTATTTTAAACCTTGGACTATTCACTAATTAAATCATAACCTTTCAACATTGAAGCAAGAGACATATCTTTCCCTTTGTCAAATTTAAGCAACAACTCTTTTTGATTTCTTTGATTTTGATTGATGAAGCTTTTGATAATAATAGATTCGACCTTACTATCTCCATCTCTACTTTTGACGTTGCCTGTTAAAGGTTTTTATCTTTTGGACATACATTATTTGGTTATTATCCTTATAACTTGGACTTACCCATTAGAGCCATCCATCTCTCTTTGAAAAGACCAAAATATACCCCCATTTTACTCCCTAAAGGCTTTCAATGAAAGTGCCACCAATTTCTAGACCTACTTAACATCACCTTGAGATGACTTAGGACCCTCTCTAACCAATTTGCAATTTTTTTGTGTGTGACCGACCTGCGTGCACTTATAACACCTAAAAAGGATACTTTCAACATCAACCACTTGAGACCATATACAACCCTGAGACTTAATGGAGATAAATTTAGGAATCTCCAAATCAAAATTTAATAAAACCCTAATTCTAGAATAGGTGGTCAAAACTCTTTTTTCCATAATCGAATCAATTTTCAAACAAGTCTGAAGCAAATTTTTAAGGGTATTTAAACAAGAATTACCCCAATACTCAAAGGGAAGACCATACAAATGAATCTAGATTGGATAACAACCATGCTTAGTCGAAGCTGGATCAAAATTAGGTTACCATTTTTGAAGCCAAAGGCCAACTCCTCTTAAAGACTAGAAGGGATGCTTTAAAATCTTCTCTTTGGCTTCCTAATTAGGGAATATTGCTAAAAAAAATCCCTTAGGTAAAAGTTTCACCTTGACTTCCTTTCCCCATATATCCTCAACCCAAGATTCAATTTCCCTAATAATGAGCCATTTTTTAGTAAATTTACCAATTAGGGCTCACTCTTTGAGGATTTAAATCCCTTATGAAAAACCATCTAAGTCCCACATAAAATATTTCTCCACACCAATCCTAAAATATGAAACATTTTTAAGGGATAGAAAATGCACAATTGAGTCAGGAAAACCCAAAAGCTCTTCCTCTTATAAGAAAAATCCCTGGAGGGTAGAGTATTAATTATGGATGAAACCTTTCCTTCCTAAACCAAATGCTATCGACTTTCTTCCACCTCCCATTCTTAATCCTACCTAAAATTTTGACCATCCTCAAAACCCTCTTTAGATGAAGACTCGAGCCATTCCTTAGACTCTCAAATATCCTGTTTCATAACATGACTAACTAATTTTGAAGATCTACGACTACCTCCCTTTGTAAGGAAATAAACTCCTTGCTTCACTTTTCATCAATCACATGACATCAAGGTCTTTTCACACCTTATACTTAACCTATTTTCCTTGACATTTACTTCTTTAGTTATGGTCAAATAAATATTTTATTCAACTTGAAATAACATCGCCTATTAGTTTGTACATTTTGTAATATTAGCCCTACTAGTTCTGGTCCCCTGAAAAGAAAGAGTTATGGACATAATAAAAAAATATTACATTCACCTATACTATAACTACTAGGAAAATACAAGTTATAACCAAAATACTTAGTAACAACCCCTTATCTCTATACATATTTAATCATTGCCATGAAAATGTTGTTAGTAAATTGACTAAGCTTTATTTTTCATAATATTTATGCTATGCAATTATGTATGTCTAACACTAATCCATATTTCCTTTTTGTACACATTATTTCTCATGCAATTCTCAAAGCTTCCCACATCTTTTAAAATAATGCAATCAATAACTTGATCATGTCCATATGATTTGTGTGGTCTTAATCCTATGAACAAACCTAGTTTCATAGGTTAAAACATTTGCTTTCATTACATTTTCAATTTTTTTGGTTCTTTTATCACAAATGATATTACAAATATACAAGTCAACAAGCATTTATAACTTACAATAAATTTTTTGCTAAACACTTTTAACCTCTACCACCTGTTATTCATTTCTATGTATTATGCATAACAATAGCCTAGTTTTTTCTATTTTATCTTAACTTATGGTTTCTACTAGTATTATTATATCAGTAATCCTACATACTTATTTAAAGGCTTAAGTGACGAGACTTTCAATGGTCTTCGTACTGTTGTAATTTTCACTACATTATGTATAGTGAATATTTTGCTCATATGCATTGTCTTGATAATGCAACTTGTTATTTAGATGTATTTGAGTTACTTTAAAGTTTACATTAATGTTACCTATTTTTTTTAGATATAGATATAAATCTAACATTTAATCATTAAATAGTATCACATTCAAGATCTTATTAATTGTTTATTGATGTGGTTATCATGCCTTCTTTGGACTACATTATAACTCAAATTACTTTGGAAAATAAGGTAAACTTAATGCATGTTTTTTTGTTTGTTACTGTATTTCATTTTTTTTTAATATAGAATATTGAATTATAAGATCTGAAAATACAAAGATATGCTATAGCAATCATCACCAGGAACATAAAATCAAGGCACGAGTCTTAAAATTTTCTTTATAATATATTTTATAAAATTTATTATTGGACCTTTTAGCATGATATTTGGGTTGATCATGTTTTAATAATAGGATTTTGTTGTGATGAAATATTGTGATTTGAATTATACTATGGAAGACAATACAAAGTGGTTTAATATAATTTATTATGTTTCATAAATGTGGATGAACTACTCCTCGAACTATGATTCAGAATATCGGATCCATATTTTTTTGAATATGAAGGCAGTCATTGATAAACAGACTTAAAATTATAGACATGACCTTGACGAGGAATATACCATTACTAATAAAATTTGAAATGCTTAATGGATTAAATTTTATCTACTTCAAAACTCCATGATCTACTTTCTCTTATTGTTTTGGCACATACATCCATGCAACATTTTGTATCTTTTTATCCATGCCTTAATCCAATGGTATTATAGTTATTTTCAAAATGCCTTTAATTATTGTATTTTCATCACTCCACATATTCTATTTATATACCTACTAATAGTTACATTATTATATTGGAGTCTCATCATGTTTGCTAACATATGTTACATCCCAATTTCACTCTATTATTTATTACCTTTGAATCCGTTGATCTGTATGGTTATTATCTAATTAATATTGCTTTGATTTGAGCTTTATGGCATATACTATAATGGGAAAATGATATTGATGATTAGTATACATGATGTAACAAATTTATTTTATATTTTGTACATTATGGATATGTATTTGTTAGTTTTTACATCATAAGTTGATAATTATGATTATTCATACTAACTACCTACTTGTTACGAGGTGGATGTAGGATATATCCTACCCTCATATCTTGATGAGGGAGAATATCATCAGAGAGGATGGGCTAGATGGGATGATTGGGGGACTAACAGAGGAAATTGTTAGTGATCGTACACATACACATTATATTTTAAATGTTATATGCATAAATGTTAAGTACATAATTAAAGAAATATTATATGTGATTATATTTGTGTGTGGATTTATTTTTGATTACATTAGATTCCTTTAATTTAATTATCTTTATTTTTGAGTTTAAATCAGTAAAATAGATATTTAATTTCTATATTGATATGAATTATTGTAGATATGATTATCTTGCATTAAAAAGAAATTAATAACTTAATATCTATTAGTTAAATAAATAATTATACTTGTACTGATTACTTTCATGTAATTTGAAGACTAACTATAAGTTATAGAAATCTTAAGTTAATCTTGAAAATATATGTAGAAAATTACATTTAAAATCATAAAATAGATTTTATTAGTTAATTGTTCAAACTTAGCCTTAAGTTAAAATAACTTGATGAAATAAGGCATACAAATATTTTTTGAACAAATTAAATTTTATAATATTTGCTTAGCACACTGAAGTTGAATAAAAGCTATGATTTTGGGAGTACATAACTACTATTTAGTAATTTAAAGTAAAGAGTAAAATGTTATGCATGGAATGAAAACTAAGAGATGTAGCATGCAAAAAATGAGGTGCAACAATAGAGAGAGAAGTGAGTTTTATAAATTAAGGAGAATTTTAGAAGTTAGGAAGATGGACAAAGATAGAAAGATAGAAGGAGGAAGTAAATTGGAGAGAGAGTGGGAAAAGTCATCCAGATAGGCGTTTTCAACCAAATTCCTCAAAAAGTTGATGTAATTTAATTTTCTATATATGATTTATCTATTTTGCAAAAATCATAGACTTTAAATATTAGAATCAAAATAATTTTGGACTAAGTATTTGCATTTAGAATTTAGTTTTCAACTTGTCTTAACCTAAACATTTTGTATAAAGGACTATAGTTTTGTACTTAGTTGGGTCCTACCCTTTTATACCAACAAATAATTTATTAGCCAAAATTTTATATTACTTTTTTTAAATTCTGTGTTTCACTTTTAGATATCCTAAACCCATGTTTAAGTAGTGATTTAATACAATTAGAGGCTATGTTATGACTTTTGGGAAGTGTTTCATTATTGTATTGTCCTGCATATTTTCCTCTTAGACCTACATCCCATTCCCACTGGGCGATGTTCTATTCCTGGAGGTTAGAGTTTCAATCCTTTTGGACAACACTTTATATTTTAATGGCTGAGATTTTTATATATTATGTGTAATGAATCACCTTGAATTGGCTTCATAATTTTTTTTATAGCCTGCGTTTAGTTTTGTATAAACCATGCATATTGTTATTATTGCCCTGTGTATTATTTCTATGTGGCCTGAATCTCATGCTAATGGATTGCATTTCAACTAAAAATTCTTGCATTTCCTTTCTTTTAGACCAATGTTTCAAGTATAAGAGATTGCATTCCATAATTGGGCAACATTTTATATATTCTCTCGGCTAATTTTTTACATGGAAGTGTATTAACTTTTACTGCATTTTCCTTTAGAAGCTACATTTTTATTATGAGTTTGCTTAAATCCTCTTGGATTGAATATTTCCTTTTAATTAATATGTATTTTCCTCTTAAACTACCAATTACTATTTTAGACTGTGTCATTATCTTTACATTGGATTGTGTTATACTTATGAGTGCATATTACTCCCTTATGACAACATTTCTGTTTAATAATGACATAGTCATCACTTAGGTCTACATATTATATAAAAATATTAAACTACATTTTCAATTAGTGGATTGGACTACATCCTTATATATATTTGTGAAGTATTTTTCACAAACCTAAAAGACATTGGAAAAATATTTAAAATTTGATGTCCTTTTTAAATCCTTTATTTATACCAAGACAACTCCTTTGTGCACGCACACACACACACACATTGAATTTTTAGACCTATGCCTTAGTAAAGAAAAATAAGAGTTCTAGATAACTTCTTTAGAGTCATTTTAAATAATGGAATAATACTTAAACAATTATTGATTGTGCATAAGTATTAAGCTTACACGTTTGAAGTATGTAGTGACAATACCCTAAGATCTTTGAAAGTAAACTTAGGGTTGCCTTAGGAATTTATATATGTTTGAGAATCTAGAAAAACAATTTATAATTAAATGATTTAAACTATCATTAAGGATAAGCTATATAATAGACATGCTTGTTTCAATATTAAAAGAATGCAAATTATAAACAGGTTGTGATTAAAACCATATATGTAAGTTTGTATTAACAAATATGTTACCTATACTAAAAGAGGAAATGGATATTTTAATTGTTATTTAACTAGTAGGTTAATTTTTACATGCATGTAAGGTTAAAATTTGTATAAAACACACCTGGATGGTATGACCTTTTTATGACTGTGTTTTGTTACATATTATTTTATAATCAATATTAGCATGTTTTAGATTTATTAAACATTCGATGGATAAATGTATGGTTTTGAATATTCCATTCCTAGTATAAGAAGAATTTGAATGAATATTTCTAAATTTTATACTATGTTATCTATGTTTATTATATATTTTGTATTGATAATGCTAATAGGTAGTGAGATAGATTCCACTAGCCTAGGTAGCACCACCAATGCTAGAAGTAGATAATCTGATCAAGTGGTGTGTTATAAAATTGATTGATCCATATGATCGTATGCTATTTAAAACTTGGATAAAGTAATATTAGATATACATTATCATTTTATATGTTTGATTTCCATGTTTTATGAAATCATGTTAGAAACATATTTTCTTTATGATACACGCCATGTAGTAGAAATCTTATAGCACATGGGGTGATATCACATCTCTATAGATTTTCATACCATTATATCTACCTATCCATGAAGGGAGGGTCATTCCTTGATAAGGGATTATATGAGAAATTGTTGGTCTATGGTTGGTGTAGAAAAACACTCGGATGATGCTCTCCCTCCCCCACTATAGTACTTACTTGGAGATAACACTTGAGATTATCAGTGATACATGAATTAGTTTGAATCAATCTCCAAAGAACTTGGTATATATTTATTGTATTAGGTTGAATACCTAAATAAAATATAATTGTAATATATATTTATTATATTTTAGTAATAGATGTTATATTAGTGGATCAACCATACTTGTGTCCTAATGTATTTACTTTCCTTGGAGTTGTATAAGATAAATATTGTATTTGGTATTTGAATTACTATTGTTCTAAGTTATAAATTATATGTTGTAATGTATTATTCTATGAAATTAATGTTAAATAAATTATTTAAAAATAAATATTACTTTTTTAAGTACAACTTAAGAGGTTGTAACATGTGGTATTAGAGCTTAGGCTTGAACTCTAGGACATAATGGGTTTGCTAACATTTTCATATTCTTATTTTCAATGATAAAGAAGAATGGTGAAAATGTGAACTTCAAGTGAGGGTCCTTCATATGTTAATGACAACCCTCCCAATGATCTTAACCTAATTGCCACTGAGCATTCAAAAAAGTTGAATCAGATTATCATAACCATGAATGACATTAGGGATCGAATCATGACCTTGGAACAAGAAGTTCATGGCTAACACAAGGAAGAACGTTAGGAAATACCTATTGAGCACCCTATTGTGTAGGAAAACCTGTAGGATATGAGAGCTTAGATAGATGAAGAGTTGTCTAGGAACATGAAAAAGGTGAGTCTACCTAATTTCTATGAAAATGTTTTAGGTGATAGAGCTGAGGCATGATTAATAGAGATGGAAAAGTATTTCAAGATTTGAAACTACTTTGAAGTCACCAAGGCTATTTGGAGAACTTACCAGTTAGCTAGTGAGGTAGATACTTGGTGGGCCAATGAAAATATAGAAATAAACCTTAACTTCACCACCATAACTTGAGAGAAATTTATGACATTGTTTAGGTCATGGTAGTTATCACAACTCTACTTTGATCACAAGCTCATATATTTTTAGAATTTGAAGTAAGGGGACTCATCGATGAATGAATATTGGGAGCAATTCACCAAAATTATAAAGTATGTAGCTCAATACCAAGTGGATGAGAGATTTTGAATCAAGAAGTTTATCATGGGATTAAAACTCTAAATTAGTGGTGAGTTAGATGTTCATGGACCTCCCATTATGGACCAGGTTTTCAAGAAGGTAATGAAGTAGGAGTAGGAGCTGAATTCTCTTACACAGGTCATGGAAAAGTTCAAGAAAAATTTTGGGAATTATAAACTAGCTTTCAAGAAGAAGAAATAGAGGCAAAGAGTGGAGACTCCAAGGGCTAGCCCAATAACCAGAATACCAAATTTAATGAGATATTTAGTAACAAGAAACCATGTAATGGCTCCAAAGGTAGTTTTAAAAAAAACACACAAACTGACAGGAAAGGTCCACTAGGCAGTTGTATCAATTATGGAAGAAATCATTACACTTGTGAATGTTATTATGACAAGTCAAAGAATAAAGGCTCTAATTCTCAATAGGGAAATTTTTAGTAACATATTTATGTAAAAATTGAAAACTAACAAGCTAAATTTCAAGCATCACCCATAGAGTTGTGATGTATTTTGTTTGAACATCTAGTTTCTATTTTGATAGATACATGGGCTATTGAATGTTTTTTATCTCTTAGAATGCTTAGCAAGTTTCTTAGAAAATTTGGATATATGAAAAATGCATGGTCAATACAATATGGGAATGACTCAAAAGTCATGGTTGATAAATGTCTAGTTGAAGCAGTAATTGAGTTACCTAAATTTTCAATTGTAGTGGATATATATGTATCACCACTAGGGTCATATGATGTGATCCTAGGAGGCAATTGAATTGATAAACATAAGGCCAAGGTTGACTATTATTTAAATAAGGTTGAGTGTCTTTATAATCAAAAACAAATTCAAGGTGAAATGAGAGGTTGTGGCTTAGACTAATTTATGAAATGCAACTCAAGCAAAAGAGTGCCAAGCATTTATCATCTAGTTAAATAAAATAGAGGAAGCTATAGAACCATTTATAGAAGTTGATCCATTTTTTAAATATTTCCATGACATGTTTTAAGAAGAATTACCAGGTTTGCCTCCTAAACATGATTTTAATTTCTCTATCGACATCATACCTAGATCAGAACCATAGTCTAAGCCACCATATAAGATGACAACTACTGAGTTGGTTGAATTAAAGACACAACTCTAAGAACTATTGTCCAAGGGGTTCATTAGGCCTAGTGTGTCACCATGGGGTACATCATTTATTTTTGTGAAGAAGGATGGTAATCTTCGACTCTACATCGATTATAGAATATTGAACAAAGTAACTATAAAATATAGGTATTTACTACCTTGTATAGATGATCTTTTTGATCAAATGCATGGAGAAAAAATATTTTTTTAAATAGATCTTAGAGCAAGATATCATCAGTTGAGAATTAAAGATGAAGATATTTTGAGAACAACTTTTATAACTCATTATGGGCATTATGAGTTCACAGTGTTATCTTTTGGGTTGACCAACACACCAACATTCATGAACCTCATGAACAACATGTTCAAAGACTATTTAGATAACTTTGTGTTGGTATTTTTGGATGACATTATTATATATTATAAGAATCAATAGGATCACCTACAACATCTAGAACTAATTTTGTAATGGTTGTGGAAGCACAAGTTGTACGATAAGCTGTCTAAGTGCATATTTTTCTAAGAAAGAGTATAACATCTATGGCATATTATTTTTGTAGATGGTATTTATATAGATATTAATAAGATAAGGGCCCTAATATGGTATTTTACAAGGGATCATTGGTCTCTGATTGGTGTGGAAAAGTGATCGGATGATGCTCTCCCTCCCCTACTGCAGTACTTGCCTGGAGACAACACTTAAAATTATTAGCGATATACGAGTTGGTTAGAATTGAGTTTTAGAGAGATTGGTATCTATTTATTATATTAGGATTAATATGTAAAGGAAATGTAATTATAATATATATTTTTTGTATTTTAATAATAGATACTGTATTAGTGGATCAGTTGTAGTTGTGTCATAACGTATTTAATTTATTTAGAGTTGTATAAGATAAATATTGTATTTGATATTTAAAGTAATATTGTTATAAGTTATAAATTAGATGTTATAATGTATTATTCTATGGAATGAATGTTAGGTAAATTACTTTAAAAAAATTATTGCTTTTTTAAGTACAACTTGAGGGGTTGTAACATGTGGTTTCAAATGACTAACACCTAGAAATGTGCATGAGATAAGGAGTTTTATGGGGTTAGTAGGCTATTAAAAGAAATTCATTTTAAAAATGTTCAAGATAGTTAATCCAATTACCTCCTTATAATGAAAAAACCATAAGTTTGTCTGGGCAGAGTAATATGAAGTATCTTTTTAAGAGATAAAAAGAAGTCTTACATTAGTACTAGTATTGAGAGTCCTTGATTCCAATGGTCAATTTTTGGTGATCAAATATACATCAAGAGAGGGTTTAAGTGGAGTCCTTATGTAGGAAAATATCTTAGTGGCTTTTGAATTGAGGAAGCTAAAAACTCATGAGATGAATTAAACCCCTCATGATCTTGAACTTGCATTAATTATTTATGTTTTACAAGTTTGGTGATATTATTTGTTGGGAAAACCATTTAAGACCAAGACTGATAAATTAAGATTTAAATATATTTTCACCCAAAAAAATCTAAATGTTCGTCAGAGATGGTGGTTAGATTTTGTTAGGAATAAATACAAAAAATGATGTAGAACAATTTTATAGAATCATAATAATAGATATAAATAGAGATGCATAAAGAACAAAAATAAACATGCACACTAAAAAGACCAGATTTAACATGGTTTACCTAATGTGGGATACATCCACTAAGAAACACTTGCTCATATTTTATTACAAGTCATGAGAGTACAAACCACTCTCAGATTAGTCTTCTCATAATTACAATGCACATATATTGTTTGGAGTTGTGCTCAACAAATCCTCCTAAATTCATACCTAAATTCACACACTTTATTCTTACTTCTCAAAACCCTCATTCTCATAATGTATTACCTATGAAATATCCATCAATACATAATACATCAATAAAGTAGTATTACAAAACAATGGGTACCTAAACCCTGGTGAGAAAAAACATATAGAGTGTACAATACATTTAAAATATACAATATTTGAAAATACATTGTAATTTAGAAATAGGCTCCACAACACAAAAATTTTCCTTTCTAACTATGAGTTTGATTTTATTTTTGATCTTGGTAGTTTTTGATAAACTAACCAAGGTGACTCATTTTATGGCAGCCAATTTGATAGATGATGCACCTACCCTTGCAAAGAGGTTTGTAAAGGAAGTGTATAGGTTACATGGATTATCAGAGAAGATCATTTTAGATCATGATCCAAAGATGACTTTAAAGTTTTGGGTAACTCTAAACTCATATTTGGGTACATAGCTAAATTTTAGTACTAGATATCATCTAGAGACTGATGGTCAAACTAAGCAAGTAAATTAGGTTTAAGAGAATCTTCTACATATGTATTACATGGATCAACAATACAAATGGAAAGATTATCTTCCATTAGTTGATTTTGCATATAAAAACTCATACCAGATAGCATTGAAGATGGCTTCCTTAGAGGCACTATGTGAAAGAAGTTGCAGGACACTAATCAGTTAGGACATGTTAGAGGACATGGCAGTCTTCAGGTTTGAGATACTTTTTGAAATGGAAGATCAAGTTAAATTAATCAAGCAAATTTTGGCTAAGGCTAAGATAGATAAAAAAGTTATACTAATTTGAAGAGGATAAATAAGATATTTTTTGTTGTTGATAAAGTGTTCTTATGGGTTAAATTGCAAAAGAGCTCAATTAGATTCAGGGAGTTGATGAAACTGTCACCAAGATTTGTGGGACCATTCAAAGTGTTAGAAGTGGTCAATCATATTATGTATAGGCTTGATTTACCACCATCCCTAGCTCTATTACATAATGTTTTCCATCTATTTTATCTTAATAAGAATATAGATGATCCTTCAAATGTTTTGGATTGGAATGCTTTGCAAGTTTTGGATCTCGAGGTGGTTATGGTAGAACCAATTTGAGTAATTGACACTCGCAAACTTCATTTGTGAAATAGAGAGGTGTCATCATGTAAGATATTTTAAGACTAATACTCTGAGGATAATGCTACTTAAGAAGACTTTGATGAGTTTTACAAGTTATTTCTGCATTTATTTTTATGATAGATACTTGATATTATGTTTTTAAATTTTGTTAAACTCTTTTGACATTCAAAACTATTGTTTGAATAAGTGTCATTGGAATGATGACAAATTTTAAGGGAAAGAATGTTACATCCTGATTTCACCCTATGATTTATAACTTTTGAATCTATTTATTATTATGGTTATTATCTTATTATTATTGCTCAGGTTTGAATTTTATGACATATACTATAATGAGATAGTGATATTGATGATTAGTATACATGATGTGACAGGTTTATTTTATATTTTGTACATTGTGAATATGTATTTGTTAGTTTTTACATGATAATTTGATATTTATGATGATTCATACTAACTACCTACTTGTTGCGATGTGGATGCTAGATAGATCCTACCCTCAGAGCTTGATGAAGGAAAGCATCTCTGAGAGGATGGGCTAGATGGGATGATTAGGAGACTAACAGAGGAAATTGTTAGTTACCCTACATACATGCACATTATAATTTAAATGTAATATCTGTAAATGTTAAGTATGCAATTAAGGAAATCTTGTATGTTATTAGATTTATGCATGGATTTAGTTTTGATTACGTTAGATTCCTTTAATTTAATTGTCTTAATTTTTGAGTTTAAATAAAAATATATATATATATTTGATTGCTATATTGATATGAATTATTGTAGATATGATTATCTTATAATAAGAAGAAATTAATGACTTGTGATATATTAGTTATATAAATAACTATCTTTGTATGGATTGCTTTCATGGAATTTGAATACTAACCGTGAGTTATGGAAAAGTTAAGTTAGTCTTGAAAATACACTCAAAAAATTACATTTAAAATTAGAAAATAGATTTTATTAGTTAATTGGTCAAAATTATCCTTAAGATAACTTGATGAACTAAGGTGTAATGATCTTTATTGAATAAATTAAATGTTTTAATATTTGCTTAATAAGCTGAAGTTGAAAAAAGGCTACGATTTTGGCAATACATAACTATTGTTTAGTAATTCAAAATAAAGAGTAAAATGTTATGTATGGAATGAATACTAAGAAATGTAGTATGTAAGAAATGGGGTGCAACAATAGAGAGAGAAGTGAGTTTTATAAATTAAGGATAATTTTAGAAGTTAGGAAGATGAACGAAGATAGAAAGATAGGAGGAAGTAAACTGGAGAGAGAATGGGTAAAGACATCCAGACAAGTGTTTTTTAAGCAAATTCCTCAAAAGGTAAGTGATATAATTTACTTTTATATATGTATGATTTATCTATTTTTAAGAAATCATAGAATTTAAATACTAGAATTAATATAATTTTGGACTGAGTATTTACACTCAGAATTTAGTTTTCAACTTGTCTTAACCTAAACATTTTGCACATAAAGGACTACATTTTTCTGCCTAGTCTGCATCCTACACTTTTATATCAACAAAGAATTTATTAGCCAACATTTTATATTAATTTTTTTTGGATATATAAAGGTTGGCATCCTTGTTAAATCATTTATTTATACCAAGACAACTCCTTTGTGCATATATATATATATATATATATATATATATATATATATATATATATTGAATTTTTTTTTGGACCTATGCCTTAGTAAAGGAAAAACAAGAGTTCCAGATAACTTCTTTAGAGTGCTTTTAAATAATGTAATAATAATTAAAGAATTATTAATTACTCATAAGTATTAATCTTACACATTTGAAGTATGTAGGGATAATACCATAAGATCTTTGAAAGTAAACTTGTCGTTGCCTTAGGACTTTATACATGTTTGAGAAACTTACAAAATGATTTATAATTAATTGCTTTAAACTATCATTAAGGACAACTTATACAATAAACATGTTTGTTTCAATATTAAAAGAATGCAAATTACAAATAGGTTGTGATTAGAACCATATATGTAAGTTTGTATTAACAAGTATGTTACTTATACTAAAGGAAGAAATGGATATTTTAATTATTATTTAACCTGTAGGTTAATTTTTACATGCATGCAAGGTTAGACTTTATATAAAACATACTTGGATGGTATGACCTTTTTCTGATTATGTTTTGTTAAATATTGTTTTATAAGCAATATTAGCATGTTTTACATTCATTATACATTCGATGGATAAGTGTATGGTTTTAAATATTCTATTCCTAGTATAGGAAGACTTTGAATGAATATTTTTAAGTTTTATACTATGCTATCTATGCTTACTATAGATTCTACATTGATGATGCTAATAGGTAGTGAGACATACTCCATTAGTGTAGGTAGCACCATCAATGCTAGAAGTAGATAATCCGATCAAGTGGTGTGTTATGAAATTGACTGATCCAAATGATCATATTTTATTTGAAAATTTTGGTCAAAATAATGTTAGATATACATAGTCATTTTATATGTTTGGTTTGCATGTTGTGTGATATCATGTTAGAAACGTATTTTCTTTATGATACACGCCATGTTGTAGAAACCTTACTAACACATATTTTTGGATTCATGCACCATTCTATCTACATATCCATGAAGGGAGGGTCATTCCCTAATAGGGGATTGTGTGAGAGATCATTGGTCTATGGTTGGTATGGAACAGTGCTCGGATAATGCTCTCCCTCTTTCACTACAATACTTACCTAGAGATAACACTTGAGATTATCAGTGATACACAAGTTGGTTCAAATCGAGCTCTAGAGAGCTTAATATCTATTTATTGTATTAGACTAAATGTCTGAATGAAATATAATTATAACATATATTTGTTATATTTGAATAATATCTATTTTATTAGTGAATCAACAATAGTTGTGTCATATTGTATTTACTTTCCTTAGAGTTGTATAAGATAAATATTATATTTGGTATTTGAAGTACTATTGCTCTAAGTTATAAATTGGATGTTGTGATGTATTATTCTATAGAATGAATGTTAAGTAAATTGTTTTAAAAAAATTATTGCTTTTCTAAGTACAACTTGGGGGGTTCTAACAATATAACTATTCGCTACCCTGTCTGTGCTAAAGTTTTTTCCAATAAGACATAAGTTTCCATGTTTAAAACTAAGAGTTAATCAACATTTAAAACTTGTTTTATTAGAGGAAGACTATTTATTATTAAATCCAATATTTCTAAAATAATATATTCAAAATTTTATTTGATAGAATAATTTTACATTTATTTAAATATATATATATATATATATATATATATATATTATATAATATATTCTTATGTAACCATAATTTATGCACATGACTCTCAGAGGGATTCATCTCAATATATTATGGTTCTATTTCAATTTATTTTAGCATGTTGTATATATATTTTTATTAGGGTTTGTAAAGGCCTAGGTTTTTAAGGGTCATTAGGGATTCATTTTGCAACAAATGACAGAAGAAAAAAAAGAATGCAACCATGGAGAAGAAAATAAAGGTCGTAGAGCAAGTAGTAGAAGAACATGCTTTGAGAGCTGTTCAACAAAATAATGATGCAAGCCATTCGATAGGTGGTCATTTGACTATTGATTTTCTCACTAGGCTCCTTCATAGCTCTCTATGTGGTGTCTCTATACTTGAATGTCACAAAGCCATGGCCTTTAGATTTTTTAGTGGCCTTGTCCATTATGGTTGTGCTCACCGTACTTAGAGAAGAAAAATTTTAGGGTTTCAAAGGTGGGTCCCATCCTAGGTTGCAGAAAAAGACTTTGTTGTGGGAAGGATCTTTGTTGGTGAGTTTTTGCAAGTTGGATATAATGTTAGTGTATTTGGATGTGATGTTATAAAGAATGCTAATGAGCTATTTTTTTTTAGATAAATAATACACAAATGCATTCTAGCTTGCCTAATGAAGTGCCTGCATGGGTGTCAGACAAGAGGAACCAAATTCTAATAGATAGAATAACATGTTGGCTTGATGTATGCCTTGACCTATGACCTATGGATGTAAAGTCTGCTCTCTGAACTATTGTGGGTGGAACCAATTTAAAAGAGCATATACAATTAGCTCATGATGTGGAAATTTGTAATGTTTCAGGATTTTGGCTTGAGTTATGGTTTTTAGTTAATACATTTTTAAAAAAGTTTGTTATGTCTATTTTTAGATTATCATAGTTGTTAAGTATTATTATTTATTGATGTTGTTTAGTTATGCATGTCTTATTTTATCTTTTAGGCAATTTTTCATTTTAGGGGATATGAAAAATATGTCAAGTAGAAGAGAAAGTATTAGACTTAAATCACAACTAGACTCCACAAAATCAATGTCAAGTAAATGCAAGTTCATATAATATGGTGATCGTGTATAGTATAAAACTAAAATAGTTGGCTACAACCTTTAAATATTAACTCATAATATTTTTATATATTTAAAAGTATGGTTTGCTAATTTTTAAATATGTAATATTTTATAGCTTATTAGAGTTTTTGTTGATCATTTATAGTTGAAAACCAAAATAGTTGGCTATAACCTATGAATTACCATGCCTATCTTAAAGTATATTCAACCTTAACTATTAAAATTAAAGTAAACACTAAATTTGAATGTGTGGTTATGGGTAAAGATAAGGAAAATTCATATACTTGATCTATATGCAGTGACAAAGTTGGTATAGAGGATGGCCCTTTAGGAAATATGTATGTCACTTGATTGCATACCAAGTATAAGAGAAAGTAGTAGGAAATATATTGTGTGTCATGAGGTCATATTCCATCAAAATGGTGCCCATCCACTTGAATTAATAGTCTTATAAGATTTTGTAATCCATTAAACTTATGGGATCTCCAATGCATTTAAGTTGGTTAGTTTGAAATTCATATACTATATTTTCTAAATTCATTGTGAATATGTCTATATGAAAATAAATTTAAAATTAAAAGATTATCTAATATTTTTATTGAAAAGTGTTTATATATTAATTTAAAATAAGATATGGTATAATGCTAATCATATAAAAAAGGGTGGAAAATGTCACATCCCAAAAGCAAGTTCATACTGAGGGTTACAAAACACCCATCAAGAAAAGTCATAAAAAGTAGTCATAAAAGACCGCACCAAAAAACATTACATCACATCACATGCCAACAAAGGAAAGAAACCAAAGTACAAATATCATAACAAGAACACTTATGTAACAACAAACATGGATGCCAAAGGAGGTGGAGGAGACCATAGACTTGGATTCTTATAACCCCATCATCCCATGGTTAGAGGATCTCTATCAATAGGTAAGGGCTCTTAATAAAAAATTTCTTGCTTATCCAAGGTCTCAGTTTGATTTCTTTCAAGAGAGATAACTAAATCTAGGCATGGGAATTTGCCTTGGGGAGGTAGACCCTAACCTCTATTCACACCATCTTGTGATGGGGGAGGAGATCTCTAGCCCCCACCCTCACTTCTAGAGAGAAGGCTAGCGAGGTGGTGATTGACATGGAGAGTAGCTCCTGCATCTGGTTTTGGATCACTACCACCTTGGCCCATGTCCTCATACATGGGGGGGTGAAGGATTTCATGGGGGATCAGGAGGTTCTTGATTGATTGCAAATGAAGTGTTCCCTTAGTGATCGAGTAGACACTGAAGGTTGTTAAGATCTAGCTGGATTTTCTTTGTTTGGATTTGAATCTGAAGAGTGACATTAGAGAGGATATTAATTTTGTGAGAAATAAAAAAATTACATTTTAGATCTTCATGATTAAACCAAGCATAGTTCCTAGCTTTCCAAATTTGAAACATAATGTCAGATTGAAAGATCTACCAAAAGAGATTATATTTAGCATGCAACATAGCTGAGTCGCCCAAGAAAGCCATCTTTCATGTAAAGAATTCTAAGCAAAAACACTAGAAAAAAGAATGGATCCAACACCATATAGAATGACTATGGGGATAGACAAAAGAGATGTTTAAATGTTTTTGGATGATGGTAGGCTGCACAGATGGGGTTAGGCACACCTAGATGTTTAATTCGATCACCCACTAGCAAGCATTGGTAGAGAAGGCACCATAAAAAATGAGCTTTCTGGGATCAATGGAAGCAAACCATACTAAGATGAAATGCCTATCGTAGATCCCTTCATAAGAATAAAGATTCCACTTGATATTGAGCATATCAATTAGAACATGTTACAGATCCAGTAATTGATATTCTAACTGAGGAGTGTATTAAGTGAAAGGGATAACTATAGGCCAATGTGAATCCTTCCACCAAGGAACAAGATAATTAACTCCAATTTTATGCAAATATTCATCAGGTATGGAACCTTGAATTTTTACAATAAATTTTGCATCTAAATTTATTAGGTGATATTTATTTTGAAGTTGTTGCCAAGTGATCCAACCCTTGATTTATTTACAAAAGAGGTCACTGATAGCCTTTACACCTTTTTTGAAAAGGCATAACCCTTTAACCTAGGGGACTAGGGCAAAGGGAATATTTTGAAAACTAAGACAAGGAAACCACCAAAGAGATTGAGATTTAAGGGAGAGGCCAATTCTAAACCCCTCACCATCTCAGCCAAGGTGAGGCTTAAGCTTTTCCAAAGCCTTCCATAAACTTTGAATAACAAAGGTCCCCTTGATTTTAACAAGAACTATGGTAGTAAGCAACGAATGAAGCCCCAAGCCTTACCATGCTTACCTACCATAAGGAAGGCCTTGAGAAATACAATGTTAAAGAAAAATCTTCTAGGCCTAATCCCCAGAAAGACCTCTGGTTATCTATTTGGCCCTTAGAGCCAGCCCTTGGAGCTTGATGTTGAGAAGACCCAGTCCCCCTGATTCCTTGGGGCAAAAAAAAATATTCCAAGCAACTTTTTGGAATCCCTTGTGACCTTCATAATTGGCCCCAAAAAATTCTCTTAATTTTTTTTCTAAATTGTTGTAGGAAAAATTAGAAGGGGCCCAACAGGTCTAATAGTAAACATGCATGGGGACCAAAACTTTAGAGCAAATTTGAAATTTACTAGCAAAAGACATAGGATTAGTTATCCAAAAACAAATCTCTTTTCTATTCTTTGTACCACATATGAACATAAGTCATAGGGAGAGGCTCGAAAGGCAAAAGGAATGCCTGGGAACTTGAATTGCACCCCTGATAAAATCCACTGCCATTGAAATTCTTAAAGGCAAGGTTATCTAATATTTTATAAAACTTTGGTTGATTTCTAATTATGAAGAATCATATGTTTTTCATTTATTAAATATTTTAAAATAATTTATTCAATTTAAATAATTAAATTAAATAATTTATTTAATTGAATTTTTTTTTTAGTGTAATAGTTTCCATGAAATATGAGTTTAGTTTGTAATCTCTAATTTTTTAATTTTAACATGGAGATTGATTAAAAGTATATATTTATTATGAATTTGAGAACATAATGAATCTTTATCTATTAGCAAAATTTGAATATATATATATATATATATATATATATATATTAACAAGATTTAAATGGATTTAACAATGTGCTTGCAGATTCTTTACCGTGATCATTTTCAAAGATGAATGCAAACATATTTTTTAGAATCAATCATGACCTTATTACATTGAATTATCTCTTGTGTTTTTAAATATAATTTATTATTGGAAATTAAATTTTCTCCTTCAGTGCATTATATTCTTCTTTGAGTCAATGACACTTATAATTAACATTTGAAAACTTTGAATAGTATTTTTATGTTTGTAATGTACCTAGAGAGGGGTATAATAGTAGAATAGTGAATAATAGTTTAGTACCACATGCATAAGAATGAGGAGTTGGGTAGATGAGAACTAGTATAAATAAAAGGGTATAGGATAATTTAAGTAATCAAAGAAGAAGCATTTATAATTAGAGCTTGCTCTAATAGGAGGTTTCCCCCTTGCAGAGGCCAGTGATACAGAGTTATTCCTTTCATAAAAGGAATTGTGTCTGTAATCAACATGTTTAATCAATATATGTTTGATTTTTTGTCATTTAGTTAGTTTTAGTGTTAGGTTGTGGAGCTAAAAGCTTCACCAGGATGCAAACAGGAGAAGTCACAGAGCTTGCAGAGGTTGCAAAGAGCTGCAGGGCAATCGACGTCGATCTGATCAACCGACGTCGGTCAGATAGCAACGAAGAACCAACCGGCGTCGGTTACTAGTCAGCCGACATCGGTCATGGATGAGCCGACGTCGGCAGCCTGTATGTGAACATGCAGTTTGCATGTCGATTTCGGAGAGTCTATTTTTGGACTGTTAGTTTGCATGTTAGAGGCTAGTTGTAGTCTTGAGTTGTGCATCTAATTATTGTAATTAAGATAGTCTAATTATTGTAAGCATGAGATCTATATATGGACTCATGGGATATATTGTAAAATTGTAGCTAGAGAGTAAGAGAGCAATATTATAAGCTCCTTCTGTGTGTGAGGTGAGCAATGGTGTGTTCCTCCTAGTGCCACAGTACCAAGGTGGGTACTAGATTGGAGAATCAACAGTGTTCTTCATATTTGTATGATCTTAGTCAGTAGGTTAGCATGGCTTCTTTTGGAGATCTAAAATGATGAGCAAGGTCTAGTGATTTGCAGGTAGCAGTAGAGAGCAGGAGATCTACTTGGAGTATGATTGTGTGCTTGGTGTACTGGCAGCGTGTTACTGACTGGTTGGAGAGGTGAACATCAATTTTGTATTGGAGTTGATTGTTGGGACCGAGAGAGAGAGGGAAGAAGGTCTTGAGGTGTGGCGAGCCTTTGAGGTGGAAGAAGAAGTGGCATCTTCTTTATTGTATATTCTTCTGAGTGATTATTAATACAATTGTGTATTGTCTCTCATATTCCTGTGTTGTTTCATATTTCTAGTTACTTATTGATTCTCGTTAAATTCCGTGTTTAGTTGCTAATACAAGAAGTAATCATATGTGCTCTATTGGTGGAGCAAGATCCTGACAAGTGGTATCAGAGCATGTTTATTGTTCTAGGTTCCTGACATTTAGGAATGAGGTTCTTAACATTTGGTATCAAAGTGCTTTGCAGTGCCAAATTATTTTCTATTGTAGTAAAATTTGAGATTCAAGAGAGTTTTTGTCATTTGGTTTTCTTTCTGATTAAGTTATTATGAGGATTGAATCCATTTACAATATTTTAGTTGGTAGTATTATTAGTATAAATATTTACCCACTTTGGTGTTTGTATTATTGTCTTATAATTGTAGTAATTTAATTGCTGAGCTCTGGTATTATCTATAATCTTAGTATTTGTCTACTGGTCGACATCAATTTTGAGGTCATCATCTTTTGAATCCTTGGATCTAACATCAAGGGTTTCTATGATTTTGTTCATATTATTGCCTTTGATAGCCCATTGCACCTTCTATACCCATTAGCATTGATGATGTTCATTACTCCATTAGAAAAAGTTATTACAACAATCTCCACTTATAGAAGTTATTGTAGTCATTGAAAGATATTCTAATTTAATTCAGTGTCATGCTTGATGAAAAGATAACTCTTGATAGTACACATAGGTTGTGTGCTCCATTTAAGGACCACCTACAATGTGGCCAACACCTTGGCCATTTATGTGAAGCATACCAAACCAATGGTATATGGGGATGGTTTGAGGCTCGTTGAATGCATCCAATCTAAATCTCTCTTGACACGAATTTCACAAGCTTGATCTTCCTTTATCTACCTCTGATCCTACATAATTCTATCTCAATTTGCCTCAACTCATGCCCATGCCTTCACTATCATGATATCTATTAAACTTAACATTCTAGTTGACATTGATTTGATCTGGATGTAACCCATGTACAACTCTCTTCAGATCAACACTCTTTGAAACATGCCTTTGCACAAACCACAATGTGGCTCTCCCCCCACAAACTTCAATTGGATATGCATTGGATCTCCCCCATTTCTTCCCTCACCATCCTCTCCACTTCACAGTCCTCATCACCCCTCACAACCATAACATTTTTCTTCACATCCATCTACCATTATTCATCTTTCATGAATTACATCTCCCTACACCTCTCAGCTCACACCTTGACTATAGCTTGATCCATCTCTAACATGTAGACTCTCTTCTATAGAACTGACTCTTAGGCATCAATAATCATTTTTAGTTCTAATCCAGCTTATATCCAACTCAACCTTAATGTCTTCCTCACCTCTTTGACCCTATAATGACAAAAATATTTTTTAATCCATGGAGGCTTTTTAAGATCCGATTCCTTCAGATTTATTAGGTACTTGCTACCTTCATATCAATAATGGGATCTACATTGACTCCATGAGTTACTCAACCTTTAGAACAATAATACACTAATTGTCATCTTCCATATTAGTGCCTTGCTATGCCTCAATGTTACTACCTTGCTTGGCATTCACCCATATTTTCTTTGGGTTTCACCTCTGTGTAAATTTTTCAAACCACCCATAGTTTTGGAACCACCAACCACCATTTTCCTTTTGAAATCCCTTTGGAAACCCATAGTTTTGTTTACTATAAAGTGGTGTTGGTATTGGCTTTGGTATTCATTATTTAGGTTTTAGTTTTGTCAAAATTTATATAGATCATCTCAACTTATTAACTAGGTTATTCTAAGACATCAATGATGTGTGTTTTTTGTGTCACGATATATGCTATATCTAACAACATTAATAAATGTATGTAATTATTTATTTCAATTTTAGGTTTTTCTTATATCCTTAGGTGTAATTTGTTTTAAATACTTTATAATATGTGTTTAGTTTTAATTTTTAAATGACCCTATATTAAATAGTGTTCACATGTTTTGTTATTTGGATTTAATTATTTCATCCTATGGATTCCATAATTATCTAGTCATATTAAAGGTCTTTTTTAGTTGTTTCATCATATGTGGTCTTTAATATGTATAAGTGGTCTTTTATATATGTTCATGTGTCAGTGTCAAAAATCAAAATATTGGTCATCTTGTAAAGGATGCATTTTTGATTGAAGCCGACGTCCTCTCCTGTCACTATATTTAATTTTTGGTTCTTATGAGGTTTCCCATTTTCTATGATGGTCATCTCATTAATACCTTGACTAAGCTTCATCAAACTAACACATTATGAGAATATAAAGCAACATTTACAGAACTTGCCAACCAAACTATAGGCTTATCTGAGAATTTCCTCACAACTTACTTCATCAATGGACTCTATGAGGAACTTCAAGAAGAGGTTAGAATGTGGTAACCTCAAAACTTAATGGAAGCTATGTGATTATCTAAGCTCACATAAGACTACATCTACTATGATCATGGTTAGACATATTTATTTCTGGTCTTTGGCCTTGCACAACACCACCTCTTTAGGCCATCAACAAACTAGACATTGATTCCCTTTTAGATGCACCTCAACAGGTTTCAAATGAGTCCATTTAAGAAACCACCATGCACAAGCAGGTCAGTGATGAGCCCAAGCTAAAAATCATAGAGCCTAAGTAGGAAATCAAGGCTTCAAATCCCTTAGATATCAATTCTAAGGGGGATGGCATGTACCCTTAGTTGGCTCACCAAGTAATGTATTTTATGCACCCTCATTCTAACTTTGACATATTGATTATCAAGTTCCAACTTTCAGTGTTTGACTCTAACCTCATGTTTCAAATTGAGGTTACTCCATCCATAAATCTCTATGCACTTCACCCTCATGTTGTAGTATTTTAGTTCAAATTGTTGTTTTAAATGCCCACATACCAACCCCAGAGGAAGAAGTGGAAGCTTAAACGAATGCATAGTCGGGCCTCTATTTGGTCAACATCCTATTTTACTTATTTAATTCTTATCATGTTTTGAGGGTGAAACAATTTTAAGGGGGATGAAATGTAATGTACCTAGAGAGGGGTATAATAGTAGAATAGTGTTAGGATTGTGGAGCTAAAAGCTTCACTGATGCAGACATGGAGGAGGTTGCAGAATGAGTTGCTGAGTGTCAGAAGTGTTTGGCGTTGGTCTGGCCAACCGGCGTCGGCAGGGTAAGACAGGAAGGCAAACGACGTCGGTCATATATCGGCCGGCGTCGGCGACCCCAGGCAGACAGGGACCGACGTCGGTCACCTGTGTAGTTCGACTGCGAGTGAATTACGGGCAGTGAGCTAACGAACCAAGAGTTTGCATGATGAGTGCTAATTTTAGACTCATAGCTGCGGATCTAATTATTGTAATTAGATGTCTAATCACTGTTTGGATGAGATCTATATAATAGACTCATGGTTGTATTGAAAATGTGTGCTAGGGAGTAAGAGAGCATAATTATAAGCTCCTTCTGTGTGTGAGGTAGAGCTATGGTGCGTTCCTCCTAGTGCCACAGTACCAGGTGTGTTGGTGCTGGATTGGAGAGCCAGCTGGGTTCTTCAATAAGTAAGATCGTTGATCTGCAGGTGTATGTGTGTGCAAGGTCGAGGTTCACAGGTGATTGGAACCATTGCTTGATTTGCAGGTGTGCAAGGTCATACAGACAGCAACACAACAGGGAGCAGTATCAGGAATGATCTACTTGGAGTACAGAAGTGTACTCGGATAGAGCAAGAGGAAGGCAAGGCAGTTCCTTCCATAAGTATGGTCTGTTGAATTGCAGGTTGTTGCAGATTCATGGGAGATCTACTTGAAGTACCTTGAGTACTTGTGGAGCACGTGGAGTGCTTGTGGAGTGCGTGGAGCACTTGTGGTGTGCGTGGAGCACGGGAGGTGAACACCAACTCTGTATTTGAGTTGGGTGTTGGGACCTGTGAGAGGGAGAGCTTTGGAGAGGAGAATTACTGTTCACTTGAGGTGTGGGAAACCTCTGTAAGGTGGTGGAGAAGAAGTGGCATCTTCTTTATTGTATTCTTTTCTGTATAAAGTGTTAATACAATTTGGTATTGTCTCTCATATCATGTGTTATTCTGAATTCTAGTTACTTGGTGAATCTGGTTAATTTCCGCATATTAAGTTGCTTGGTATTAGTAATCAAATTGTGTGCTTCCGGTGTACATCCTCTCCCAACAAGTGGTATCAGAGCATGTTTGTTGTTCTAGATTCCCAACAAGTGGTATCAGAGCCTTGGTTGTAGGTTCTTGAGCTTGATACCAACAGGTGGTATCTGAGCTGAGGTTGGAGGAAGCAGGTTTTGTGTTTGGTTACAGGTCACTCTCAGGGGTTTCTGATCGAGTGGGAGTAGAGCAACTGCAGATCAAAGTAAGCTAAGAATGGAGGAGTTGAAAAGCACAGATGGTCACTCACGGTCCTATGGAAAGAAAGAGCAGGTAAAAGATTATTGTTGGTTGGTAACAGATCAGCATGAAGAAACTGAAGATACAGATGTAGCAGGTGTTGTTACACAGGATGTGTTTGCAGGTTTCTTGGATAAAGTTGAATCTTGGATAAAAGATTCGGTTGCCTCTTTCCATGCAGTTCCAGGTAGAGGAGCTGGTGAGCCTTGCCAAAAGATTGGCAAAGGGGAAGTGAAGCTGAAATTGCAGGCGGCCAACACACAGGTGTTGATGAAGGTCATGCAGGTCCCAGGTTTGGAGATATGGCTAATTTCTTCAGAAAGATTGGGTGATGAGAGATGCACAAGAACTCTCACAGCGGATGCACTTGAATTAGCTGGTGGTAAGAAAATAGGTATCCTTTATCTACTTGTTTATATTACTGATTCTTCTTTTGTTGCGGAGACGTGGCTTCGTAGGCTTGGTCACATGAGCAGGAAGGAGATGCATGTTCTTAAGCGGAAGATAGATATATTTGACAGGCTTAAGAACTGGAAAGCCTTGGTGTTTATGGAGGAGATGGCAGACAGAACCCAGTGGATGTGGCTGGATACTTCTGAGCAGGGCAGTTTGGACATGGATTTTGATTCAAAGAAGCTCGCGGGTAAAAAGTCATCACTCACAGGCGAACACAGACACCGGCGTCGGTCAGGAGGAACCGGCGTCGAATAGACAGGTGCCGATGTCGGTCATGTGCAGACCGAAGCCGGCGATGTCGGGCAGGGTAAGACCGATGTCGGTCATGGGACCGACGTCGGTAGTATGTAAGACCGATGTCGGTTATCAGGACCGATGTCGGCAGCAGGGACACCAGCGCAGGCAGGTTGGTAGTCAGGTACAGACGCATGAAACCGACGTCGGTCGGATGCAGACTGTGGAGTGACCGAGGTCGGTCACTGTAACGAATTTTGGGTGGACAGCAAGCTGTCAAGGAGTCTCAAATACCCATACGGAGGACTGAAGGCGTAAGTAGGCCCTCAAATTCGTTGTTCCTCTTCTTCATACTTGTTGTTGATTGTAGAGCAGGAAGGATCCAGGAAACAGGTGTGAGCTTGGCATGGATGAGGATGTGATTCCTTGGAGGAGAACCAGACAGGTGTGTTTTGGTAGAGATGCCAGCAGGTATAAAAGCACAGAGACGAATGGATTCCTTAGTAGAAGAATGGAGAGAACGGATACGTGAGACGGAAGACCAGGCATATGGTCTTGAGGAGCTGCAGGACAGTGTTACAGGTTTTGACAGGTGGAGGACGGAGCATGGCTTCAGTCAGTGTCAGGTAACTACTGTGATTTGACTTACCAGGGGGATGGTGATTGCAACATCATTCTGTTGCTGTATGTGGATAGTATGCTAGCTAGCAGGGGTGTACATATAGGGTTTTGCTGAGCTAAGGGTAAGATTAGTTCAGTGGCATGTCATGAGGAGTTTGGAGCAGCGGAATTCTTTGACATGGGAGGCATGGAGATCACAGGTTGATTTTGTCTCGAGTGGGAGCTGATGTGAATCAGGTGTTGGCGAGGTTCAGGATGCAGAGCCGGAGCACACTAAGGGCTGGACAGGTACAGTGTCCGAAATCACATGAGGTCTGGTATAGACCTGAGTATTCCCATGCAGTGGGAGCTGTCAGAGAGTTAGGAGCCAATTCGTGGAAGTGGATTCTCAGGTTTTTTCTGAGAGGGACCGGCAGCAGGTGTTGCTATGCAGGGTCAGGACTTCACTACAGGTGTTGTAGGTTCGGATGTGGCAGGTTACTCAGATGACAGGTGGTACACCACGGGATGTGTGGTGGGTTGTCTTCAGGTGGGAGCTTGAAGAGGGATACAAACTAGGAAACAGATTAGACGGAGTACAGGTACAGGTACAGTGCAGTTGTTTATCTCCAAGTGGGAGATTGTTAGGATTGTGGAGCTAAAAGCTTCACTGATGCAGACATGGAGGAGGTTGCAGAATGAGTTGCTGAGTGTCAGAAGTGTTTGGCGTTGGTCTGGCCAACCGGCGTCGGCAGGGTAAGACAGGAAGGCAACCGACGTCGGTCATATATCGGCCGGCGTCGGCGACCCCAGGTGGACAGGGACTGACATCGGTCACCTGTGTAGTTCGATTGTGAGTGAATTACGGGCAGTGAGCTAACGAACCAAGAGTTTGCATGATGAGTGCTAATTTTAGACTCATAGCTGCGGATCTAATTATTGTAATTAGATGTCTAATCACTGTTTGGATGAGATCTATATAATAGACTCATGGTTGTATTGAAAATGTGTGCTAGGGAGTAAGAGAGCATAATTATAAGCTCCTTCTGTGTGTGAGGTAGAGCTATGGTGCGTTCCTCCTAGTGCCACAGTACCAGGTGTGTTGGTGCTGGATTGGAGAGCCAGCTGGGTTCTTCAATAAGTAAGATCGTTGATCTGCAGGTGTATGTGTGTGCAAGGTCGAGGTTCACAGGTGATTGGAACCATTGCTTGATTTGCAAGTGTGCAAGGTCATACAGACAGAAACACAATAGGGAGCAGTATCAGGAATGATCTACTTGGAGTACAGAAGTGTACTCGGATAGAGCAAGAGGAAGGCAAGGCAGTTCCTTCCATAAGTATGGTCTGTTGAATTGCAGGTTGTTGCAGATTCATGGGAGATCTACTTGAAGTACCTTGAGTACTTGTGGAGCACGTGGAGTGCTTGTGGAGTGCGTGGAGCACTTGTGGTGTGCGTGGAGCACGGGAGGTGAACACCAACTCTGTATTTGAGTTGGGTGTTGGGACCTGTGAGAGGGAGAGCTTTGGAGAGGAGAATTACTGTTCACTTGAGGTGTGGGAAACCTCTGTAAGGTGGTGGAGAAGAAGTGGCATCTTCTTTATTGTATTCTTTTCTGTATAAAGTGTTAATACAATTTGGTATTGTCTCTCATATCATGTGTTATTCTGAATTCTAGTTACTTGGTGAATCTGGTTAATTTCCGCATATTAAGTTGCTTGGTATTAGTAATCAAATTGTGTGCTTCCGGTGTACATCCTCTCCCAACAAGTGGTATCAGAGCATGTTTGTTGTTCTAGATTCCCAACAAATAGTGAATAGTAGTTTATTACTACATGAATAAGAATGAGGAGTTGGGTAGATGAGAAATATTATAAATAAAGGGGTATAGGATAATGTAAGTAATCACAGAAGAAACATTTATAATTAGAGCTTGCTCTAATAGGAGGTTACCCCCTTGAAGAGGCCAGTGATACGAAGTTATTCCTTTCATAAAAGGAATTATGTATGAATTAGTGTGTTTAAACAATATATGTGTGATTTGTTGCTAGTAAAATAGTGAATAGTAGTTTAGTACCATATGCATAAGAGTGAGGAGTTGGGTAGATGAGAACTAGTATAAATAAAGGGGCATAAGATAATGTAAGTAATAAAAGAATAAATATTTTTAATTGCATCTTTCTCTAATAGGAGGTTGGCCTCTTCAAGAGGCTAGCGATACAGAGTTATTCCTTCCATAAAAGGAATTGTGTGTATAATTAACATGTTTAATCAATATATGTGTGATTTTTTGTCATTTAGTTAATTTTAGGAATGAGGTTCCTAAAAATGTTCAAATAGTATTTTTGTATGCTTCAATAATAATTTTATGAATGTCATCGGATGGTTTGCAGGAAACAAAGGGAAGCGAGGATGAACTAATTTATCACGGTTCTATGGTGAGGTTTTTTTAACCTCACCAAGATAATGAACTATGTTTATCATTTTTTTTTGTAATTTGAGTTATGCATGTATATTAAATTTAATCTATTAATATATAAAAATAAGGCATGCATCCATAGACACAAATCAGTTGCATGCCTTCAATGTGTATGTTAAATATGTGCTTTTATATATGTGTATGTGTCTTAGTGTGCATTGTAAATACCTATGTATGTATGTATATGTATTTACATACATATATAACATACATACATATATAACACACATATACCATCTTTGAATGTATGTTTAAATATACATACACATACATATATAATAAACATACATACATGTGTTTATATATGTATGTGTGTCTATATGTGTATGTGTATGTCTATATATGTATATGTAAGTATGTTTAAATATACATGCACATACATATATAAAAAACATACATACATGTGTGTATATATGTATGTGTATGTATGTTTAAATATACATAGACATACATACACACATATATATGTATGTGTAAAGTTACATACACACATACATCAATTGTGTATATTTAAATGATTGAGCCAAAATACTATATTATTATCTTTTAGTGATAAGATAAAAATTGAGCAAAAATACTATACTATTATCTCTTAGTGATAAGATTAAAAAATTTTAATAATACAATCAGATCATGTAAACTTAAAAAAATTAATAAAACAATAAAATAATATAAACTTAAAAACAATACACTTATTAAAGTCATCCTCATTCATTGAAATATAATTTTCATATATAAATGCATTTAAATGAAAATAAAATTACATTTCAATGAACAAAAGTAACTTTTATAAATAAACTATTTTTAAGTTTACATAGTGTGATTGTATTATTAATTTTTTTTTATCTTATCGTTAAAAGATAACAATATAATACTTTGCTTATAACTTCATATTGTTAAGTTTTAATGAAAATTATATTTATCAATATTTAATCATATATATATATATATATATATATATATATATATATATATATATATATATATATATATATATATATATATATATTGTGTTACACCTTGATTTTATCTTAAGTTTTGTAACCTTGAAATCCATGGATTATGTGGTTATTATTGCTTTGATTTGATCTTTATGACATATACTAGTTATGGGACAATGATATACAGATTAGTTTACATGATGTGACAACTATATTTTCTTATTTTTGTACATTGTGCATGTATATTGATTAGTTATGCATCATTATTTGATATGTATGATGACTTGAACTAACTACCTACTTATCACAAGGTGGATACATGATTGATTCTACCCTTAGAACATGATGGAGGAAGAGCATCATCAAAAAGGATGGTGTAGATGGGATGATTGGGGGATGACAAAGGAACTCCTAGTAACCCAAAACACATATAATAGTAGAATAACTTGTTTAAACTTTTTGTTTGCTTTATATAGTTTGTTTTTGAGTGCTAATGTATTTCTACTATGATCATGTTTTCAATTGATGCTTATGAGGATCTGATTTTGCAATCTCATGTATGATTATAGTCATACAATGTTGTCTTATGATAAATGTTGTCAATGCTTACACTAAGCAGGATTGTCTAACATGGTGACATTTAGATGATATTTGATAGATATCATTGTCTTGGTTTGATGTATTTTCGTATAAGAGTATTATTAATTACATTAAACATAGTTAAAATATTTAAAATTCAAGTGGCATTAGTTTTATGATATAAATTAGATTTATTAAATTATTTTAGTTTTTCTTTCTAAAGAGATAATTACCTGTTATAATTAAATTAATGAAATTTAATTATCAAAATAATGCTAACTTCAAGTTGTTGAGCATGGTCATTAATGTTAGGTTGTCATTAATGTCATAGAGAGCATGATATCATAGTGCATTAATGACAAAGTGATCAGAATGATGGTTTGGTGACTGTTTGACTCAATGAGGTAGATGATGGATGATATTGATGGTATGAACATGTTGCAGAGATCCTATGGGATGTTATGAGTACTTATAATGCTTATGAAAGTGAACATAATTAATCAAAATAGGCATATGAATGTCTAAGCTCAAGTAGTCATCTTGACAAATAAGGTTGAGTAAGTAATTTGATGACATCATATTTCACACATGTGAATGTTTCAAGAGTAGCTTGATATATTGATAGATTCCCCTATGTGAGGAGAACATATGGTTTAAATTTTAGGTCATGAATTTGAGCGTAAAAAAAGTTATTAAGATGCAAAGTTGGCCTTCTAGGCAAAAGTTTACTAAGTTCTCATACTTAGCCAAATTTGTAAGAAAAGATATAATGGTGAGCATTTAATTAGATCATATATCTAATGGTGAGATTTTAATCTAAATAGATAATGATCTAATAAAGTGCATGATTTTGTCAGTAGTGATCCAATGGTGCATATTTAGTCAATATTTCAAAGAGTCTAAGATTGCACGTACTGGTAAAAAGTGTCACAATCGAGAAAGCTTTGATAGAAGATCAATGGAAAGTGGGTACTTGTATAGATGGAGATCAATGGTGCAAATTGAGTTAAATAGTCAATATGTGTGGAAGGCATGCAGAGCTTCCAAGTGTCATGATCATGGGATTGCAAATCGAAGATCATCGATGAGCATTATAAGGTAAAGATCAGGCTACTTCTAAGGAGATTAATAGTGTGAATTTGCTCAAACTTTCTAGGGAGAATGAGATGAGATCAAAGTGTCTGATGTTTAATGTTTACATAGTGAGCGTTGGCATTTGAATTTAATTAAGGAAAAACTAGTGCTTGATATTTTACTTATATATTTTGATATAGGATAAATTTGAAGGTGATGTAAAAAATAAAAGTTGAAGAGGACTTTAAGGTGCATCCATATATGTAACTTATAAGGTTTGAATGTATGTACAATCAAAGAGATTAAACTTCAAAATTGGTTGTATGTTTGACCATGTTTTACAAGTGATCCAAGAAGGATAATTGAGTTACTCTTGATAGTATTTTATTATTTCAAGAGAAGATAACTATCAGAGAGTGGTGTAGACTCCATGAGGACCATGTTTATGGATCTTGGAGGTTTGAACAATTCATCTTCAATGTGAACAAAGGCTTAAAAGTTGACTATGTTTGTTAAATGCACTAGCAGATTGAATGACCATCTTATAGAGGTTTGTTGAAGGTGTTATGAGTAGATTGAATGACCATCTTGAATGACAATCAAAGATATTAAACTTCAAAATTGACTGTATGTTTGACCATGTTTTACAAGTGATCCAAGAAGGATAATTGAGTTACTCTTGATAGTATTTTATTATTTCAAAGAATAACTATCAAAGAGTGGTGTAGACTCCACGAGGACCATCTTTATGGATCTTGGAGGTTTGAACAATCCATCTTTAATGTGAACAAAGGCTTAAAAGTTGACTATGTTTGTTAAATGCACTAGCAGATTGAATAACCATCTTATAGAGGTTTGTTGAAGGTGTTATGAGTAGAATTAAAGAATAAAATGAGGATGTAGATATGATATAAGTCTCAAAGGATTATTATAAGGATTTTATTATCATGGTTTTCTCTTGATCAGTTATGAAGAGTCAAAATAACTTGATTGTATTTTGGATGTGTGTGACTAATCTGAGTGGTCACTTTAAGAGAGTTGATTTAAGTGCTTAGAGTCTATGTTGGAGTGTCTAAGGAACATGGAAGTGTTAAAAAGGTCCTGAAGGGTTCACCCATGTGATGTAATCATATGTCTATTTGAAAGACTTGAGTGTTTGCTTTAGAATTTTGAGATTGCATTTTTTGTATATAAATACTTGAAGAGCAAGGAGACCTAATTAATAGGTTCAAGTGTTGATTTAGTGTTCCAAATGGCATGGAACCATATGGGAATAATAAAATATTTATTGGAAATAGGTTTGATGTGTTCAAATCATTGTTAAAGGATGAAGGTGGTCTAAATAGTCTCACATGTAATATGTGAGTATGAAGGCCTAATTATTTTAAGTCTCACCAAGACCTAATGGTGGTTTGGGGTTAATAAGGTAATGATCAACCTATGAAGAGTGTGGTTATTAAATTTAATGTGTATGAGGACCTATTTAAAATTTATTTCAAATATGTAAAGCATCTTGGTTGACTAAGATGGGTTAAATGAAGAGAGTGTTATAAGTACAAGGTCTATTTGGACTAATTATGCTAGGTGTGCATGTGTGGATTCAAGAGAAGGAGAGATCCTTTGAAAGAGAAGGTATAGTCTAGTGAGGACCATAAGAGGGTGAAGAGGATCAGTCATACTTATTCGATCAAGTTGATGTAGGAGGATACACAGGTCATTGGACCTAATGAGCCTAAAAGAGGTAGTTTGAACGAGTTAGCCCTAGAGGCAATTTGAGAGAGAAGAGTGCAAACAAAGGTGATCATAATTAGTTAAATATAAAAAATAGGTGTTCAAGGTGATATGTTTAAGTATTTGAGTGGGTGTTTGGTTGCCTACGGGGTTGGTTCTTCCTTGTAAGGTAAAGCTTGCTAAAGGTCTAGTTATAGTGGGTGCTCAAGTAGATAGGGACAATAACTCCTTATGGAATTGGTGTCTCACTAAACTAAGGGATGGGTGTTGCTTAATAAATTAGATTTGGTATAAATTTGGATCATGTTTTATAGGATTGTAATCCATCTTGTAGGGTTTAGTGGGTTTTATCCCCTAAGAGGGTTTCCCACATATATGATGTGTTCATGTGATGTTTGTTCTTATGTATGCTTTGGATGTATGTACTTTCATGTTTATGTTACTTGATCAAGATTGATGTATGATGAATGTTTAAGAGCTAGGAATTGAATTGGATTATCTAGCATCACTGATTTACCCCCTCCCCTTCAATGATTATACCTCTAACACAAGTGATAAGTCTTTTGCATGGAATATGTTGAGTTTAAAGGTCTAAAATTATCATTTTGAAATACAAGTGAATTTAAAATAGTAATTAACTCAGTATTAATCTCAAAGATTTAAACATGAAAGAAATGAAACTCAAAGTGAAGTCGTTGGTTTTAGAAACTAAACTATAAGCGGTGAAGTATTGCATGAAAACTAAATAAAGAATGAAAATTATTATAAGAAGAAAAAAGGAGACAATTGGAAGGGGGAGGAAGAGGAGGATGTAAAACATAATAAAGGAGAGTTAACAAGGATGAATAGTCAAAGAAAAGTTTTCAAACTGCCAAATAGACACTTATGCTTGTGCTAAAACCCTTGATTTTCTATGTGAAATAATTTGGTTATAAATGAACTAAATTTTGGTATGGAATGTTGACTAAGTGTCATAGTTAAACTGAGTACAAACCAAAAAATTTACCAGTCGTATAGGAAGAATTCTTAGGTGCTTAGGTATGAATTAGAGTAGGGTGATTTGCAATTAGGATCACATATTATTTGATATTTGTTTGTTTGAACAATGGTAAGATATATTATAATTTTTAGATTATATTGAAATATTGTAATGGTATTTAGTTCATGAGTCATTGTAGTTCTACTATTTTCATAGCCTTATGCTATTATGACATCATTGTATACATATAATTAATTTTGAGCCATTATACCTATTATATATAAAAGATGGTTTACATGAAGGTTCTTATTATTAAGTGCAATAGTAATAGAAAAATGGTTTTATTGTACATGTTATCTTCTAAATATTACCATATATTAGATTCATCTAATAAGTGCAGTGATTTGAATTATAAATGCAATGATTTGTATTACAAGTGCAGTGATCTGCATTATAAGTGAAGTGATTTGTATTATAAGTACAATGATCTACATTATAAGTGAAGTAATCTATTTTACAAGTGCAACAATCTATGTTTTAAGTACAATGATCCACCTTTAATTTTGTTTATAAATATATATATATATATATATATATATATATATATATATATATATATATATATATGTATGTATAGTGTTATTCACCTAGATACTCTATCCCGAATATTGGTAGATCAGGGTATATTTCACTAGTTTATAATGCTTTATAATTGTTGTGTTGATGCCTATAGGTGTTATATAGTAACAAATTAAGGAATGATTACTAAAATTTTAATTAGAATGATTATTAATTAATAAATAGTTAATTAAAATATTAAATTAATTAAGAAATAAAAGGAATGATCTTGTAAAAATATTAACTACACACTTATCACAAGATTGATAATTATTTAATTAATTAATTAATTATTAGAAGTGATCCTATAAAACCAGTTATTAAAATAACAACGTAACTCTTAATCAATGATCATTAATATCATTTATTAGTTCACACCAGAAATAAAATATTAATTATATGTTAAATATAAACATGACACTTGATATCATTGGCATAAACTATTATAATTTATAAGATATTTGACTACATATTTTATATATATCTTGAAATTCCTATAAAATTTAGTATATGCTTTAGATAACTTAGTATATGTGTTGTATGGAATAACTAGTTATATAATGATAATGATGGAGATGTCTTATCAAATATGTTGTAGATCACGTATACAATACAAAAAAATATGTTGCTTAGATTCTTGCTTATTACCTTTATAAATATAAGATATTTGTAGGTAGATCATCTTATATTTCACTGTATAATATATGATAGTCAGTATAGGAATTTAAGATATTCTATGTTAGTCAAATATTTTAGTCAAAGTAACATTTATAAGAATTCTTTTATGGAGCATTAATCAAGGAATAGTTTATCTATAAGTTTTGTAAGAAAATAACATATACAGGTATACTCGGTTGTATGCCTCTAAGATTCAAGGGCACATATAACAATTGGGAAACCTATTTAGGTAGGGATAAAATTATGAAGGGGTATTAGGTTATTGGATCCCTTATCTTATTAAAATTGTCAAAATAATTTGCGGTTAAGAATGTATAACAATTGTTAAAATCACATGGAGTTTTGACTTGGAAAAATAGTGGCCCCTTCATATATATATATCATTTGTATATTTATATGCGATATATATATATATATTATTATTGTAGAATTATCTGTACATAGATGTAATGTAGCTAAATGGGTGGTTTTATTGAGTCTTAAGGTGTCTGTGGGACTGGAACTATAACTATAGGAAGTAGTCTTTAGTAATGAAATTAAGTTATTTAAATAAAAGATTATAGTATAACTTAGTTATTGAGTTATCTAACTCTTAAGAATAGCATGACTAGACTATTGAAATATTTATTCAATGAATACTTATGTGGAATACATATTATGACTTTATTATGTTTAGGTAGTTAGGCATATTTATCATAAAATAGTGCATCGTGAAGTATGTTTATAAGTTATGTTTCTTTTGAATTCTAGAATGCATTTTTAACGTAGGGTATACCCGAATGGTATAATCTATTTTTATTTGATTATTATTTGTAAGTGTAAGATTATTTTTTCATGATTGAGTAGGATGCTCAAGCACAATGATCTATGATTTTATGAGATATCATAGAGTTCTTCAGTATAAAAGTATGTTATACTCGGATGGTACATATGTAATTGTTGTATTTAGACCCACACCTATGTAAATGTATACGTGTTGGTTAATTTTATGAATAACATGTTTTATGATAGTTTTTAGGACTTTATATATGCATGATTACAACCTCTGAGAGTGTAACGAATGCTAGGGTAGAATATTATGTGGAAATGATGACTTGCTTTGTTATGTCTAGTTGTTTGAGTAAAAGCTTATGTTTCCATATATTTATGACTACTTTGTTATGGAAGATTATGGTAATTAATAGTTATATCTTAGAATATTAGACTAGGGTAATATGATTTATCATGGAGTGTAGTATGTTTAAAAACTAATTATGGTAGTTGGAATCTGCAATTAAATATGTATTCACCTGGGTGGTAAAAACTATAGTCATTTTTTCAAGTATGAGATAGAAAATAATGTAAGTATCAATCATACGTTTGAAAAAATAAATATATAGTTTGATTACTATTATGTTTAGTATGTTATGTGATGTGATTACTAGTAATATGTAAATTAAATTAATCTTGAGGTAAAATTATGTTACTAAATCTCAATTTGGTGACACTAAGTAAGGAGTGAGATAGATTTCACTGGCTTACTAGCATCACAATGTTAGATGAAGGCAATCCTAATCAAGTGGTATGTATGAATTTGATTGATGTATTGATCACTAGTATTGTATATTACTACTGATCCAAAACTTAGAAGTTCTGGTTGATAAATATCTCAATAGCATAGAAATAACACAGTAACAATGAATTCTTTGAGAAGAGATGTAGTATTACTTAAGATCGCAATATAAATATATGCTTATCTCTGGGAAGAGATGTTTGTCTTCACATTTTAGGTTACCTCTTCATTTATACACATTTTGAAAGCATGGGGAGGATGTGGAAGGTCACCAGTATCAAGGGAGATTAAGTGGTTCGACTTCCAAGATTTAAAACAATACAGAATTCAAGGAATTACTATTTTTAGAAACTTACTATTTTTAGACTACAATATTCAAATTGAAATTTGAGGCACTTCCATTGGGTTTTCAAGGGTAAAACTTCATTGAGCAAAGTATGATGCCATTTCATGATTTTCTCCTCATTCTTAGCTTTCCAATGGTTCAAATGGCGAGTTAATTGGAGCTACGATGTAAAAGTTCTGTCACCCGAATTGTCACCTAAATTGTTGCCTGGGTCATTACTATAAAAAGTATGTTTAGTGACATTATCATTTCATGAGTATGCTTTACATGTTTAAGCAATATCTTGAAATATAATGGGTTTTTTTTATGATACACTGCATGCTTAGTTTTCAAAATCATATAACACATGGGTACTTGCTTGTTACTCTAGATTACAACACCGTCACTATCTACCTATCCATATAGGAAGGCTATTCCATGATAGATAATTATGTAAGGGATCGATGGTCCATGATTGGTAGGAAAAAACACTCAGATGATGCTCTCCCTCCCCACTATAATACTTATTTGGAGTCTACACTTGAGAATATCAGGGATACATGAGTTGGTATGACTTGAGCTCTATGGAGAATAATATCTATTTATTGTATTTAGGCTAAATGCCTAATAAAAATGTAATTATATTATTTTGTTATACTTTAGTAATAGTAGCTATATTATTATACCAATCATGGTTGGATTTTAATGTGATTACTTTCCTTGCAATTATGTTATGTTTTGTTAAATGAAATGTTAGTGATTCAAGTTATTATTTTAAGTTTATGATAGTGTAATATGCTTAGATAAGTATGTTAAAATCATTAATTACATTTTCATGCTATAATATAATGAAAGAATGAATGTTGAGTAATTAGTTTTAAAAAAATTACATCATTTTAGTATAATCCATGAGAGGTTGTTACATGTGGTATCAGAGTTATGGCTCAAATTCTAGGACCTAATGAGTCCATTAGTATTTTTGTACCTTTTTTCTTATATAAAAGATAATTATGAATATGTGTGTGGTACATTGAGTGTGTAATCTAAGAGCATTCGTACCCACTTAGAGTTGTTAAAGGGTTGGTTTATCGCGTGTCTCATTAGTGATGGTTATATAGGTGTTTGGGTAGGTAAGTGCATAACATAGTTCGTGAGTTGTGAACAAGAGTTATCTACCATATTCTTGATCTTTTAGAATGAACACCTCAAGTATGATTATATCTTTCTTGGTAATCAAATCACCTTCACCATTTATGTTTTGTGTTGTGAATGTTTAAAAAGTGTGGGGTGTTTCCCACTTAGGTATATATGCATTAGTTTTGTGTCTTGTATACATAAATCCTAGGAGTGGTAAATCCTATAAGATCATTTTAGATTTACACCACCAAGTGTAGTGGGAATTTTCTTGTAATTGAGTGTATATGTCTTGGTTGAGAATTCCTTTGTGTTAGGAGTTTATTTATGTGGACTTGGGAAAAGGAGTCATCTCTCTTACTTAAGTTTAGAGGTGAGTTTTTATTCTCTCACTCTTCTCTTACATCATTTTAAGCTACTAAGAAGATTCATATTTATATGATGTTGATTTAGTGTTTCCTTAAACAGAAACTTTTTTCTGAAATGTTGTTTTGATCTTATCCCCTTGAGTTCATGGGATCGTGTTTTCTACTTCTTGTTGAGAGAAGTTGTAGGATTGGATGGGTTTATGCATTTTTGTGGTTAATATTTCCTTCCAGTTGTGGAAGTAGGTTGTGATACTACTCTTACAAATTTTGGTAAGTAGGTAGTGATTTGGTAACTTGGGTTGTAGTGTTTCCTTTTACCATGTGATGGTATGTAGGAGTTTTGTTTTTGAGATGTTAGTTCTCTACTTTTCACTTATGACTTTTTAGAGTCACTAATTTATCTAACTTGTTAACTTGACCTTGAAGAATGGTGAACCTTTAATTTATATTAATTTTAGTTATTATAATTATTACATTATTATATAACTTTGTTTAGTCTGATATTATTCTCTTTTTAAAGCATGTTATTTTGAAGAGTTATATATATGTACCTTTCTTCGAGAGTAAGGTATAAGATGTGCAGAACATCTTGGTAGTCTAAAAGGGTTGAGATAAACGTTTAACTTATTAGTACTAGTTGAGCAAGTAGGGAGTCATTGTCTCGCTTATTCTTTTATAAGGTTATAAGGATGATATAATCCTTGGCCTTTGTATATTATGTTAATTTTAACATTATTTCCTCTTAAATATAAATATAATACTATAGGTTAAGCTATGAAATATGATACTAATTATGTTTAGCTAATGGAAACTTAATACAATTTTGAAATGATTTTATGATTTTTCTTGTATTTATGTTGGTATACGTAGAATTATTTAGCATATAGGAATGATTTATATGATCTGTTAGTATATAATTGTGATTCATAGAACCTTGTGAACATTTTTGGAGATCATTGAGTCTTGGAGACCTAAGGGAAGAGTGGTTAATTAGGAACATGAGTTATAAGCAATAAGATTGGATCCTACTTAACCTCATATTGAATTAATTGTTATTAAGTTTGGATCTGATAAATGAACTTGTCGAATCTAATATTTGATAGATAGACTTATCAAATTTAGTCATATATCCATACACATGTATACTATAGATGGGTATTCCATAATTTTATATACATTGGAAATATAGTATTTTTAATTCCTATTTATTGTCATACTTGTTAGGAGCTCCATGGTGTATTGATAGTATTGACATATTATACTTATCTGAAGCTATGTGGAGTAGAAAAAATATTAACTTATATACATTATTCTTGCTAGGTTCCCTAAACACTTTTATACGAAATGAAAAATACACTTTCTAGTTAGAAATGTGTTGAGGGGCTGGAAGGTCTCTCCCTGGCCATTTGTTTTTGGCTTTTGTGATGATCTCATGTGATTTTGGGGAAGCCAATGAAAATTTCCTCGATATATGTATAGGTTGGTCTTGAGGTTTTGGACATCGGGGTAGTCATGATAAAACCAATCAGTTTAAGTGACATTCATAGAACTTGTTTGCATAATAAGAAATGTCACATAGCAAGGTCTCGTAAGACTAATACTCTAAGGATAGTGCTACTTGGAAAGATTATGATGAGTTCTACATATTATTTCCACTTTGGATTACATGATTTAATAATAGATATTATGTTTTTATTTTGTTAAATTATGTTTGTTATTTAGAACTATTGTTTGAGTAAGTGTCATCGAGATGATGATTAGTATTAGGGGAGGAAGGATGTTACATTCTTATTTCACCTTAAGTTTTATAACATTTGAATCCATGAAATATGTGGTTATTATTTGATTATTATTGATTTTATTTGAGATTTATGATATATATATATATATTGGTTATGAGACAATGATATGTTGATTAGTTTACATGACATGATAATTATATATTTTTTATTTATATACATTGTGGATGTATATTGGTTAGTTATGCATCATTAGTTGATATATATGATGACTCAAACTAACTACCTACTTGTCATTAGGTGGATGTAGGATTGATTCTACCCTTAGAGCATGATAAAGAGAGAGCATCATTTAAAAAGATGACATAAATGGGATGATTAAGGGATGATAGAGAAACTGCTAGTAACCCAACACACACACACCATAGTAGGATAACTTGTTTAAACTCTATGCTTGATTTAGATAGTTAGTTTGTTTTTTAGTGCTAATATATTTTTGTTATGATCATGTTTTCAATTGATGCTTATGAGGATCTAATTTTGTGATCTCATGTATGATTATAGTGATATATTGTTATCTTATGATAAATGTTATCAATGCTTACACTAAGTGGGATTATCGAACACGGTGATAGGTTTAGATGATATTTGATAAATATCGTTGTATTGGTTTGATGTCTTTTTGTATAAGAGTATTATGAAATGTGTTAACCATAGTTAAATATTTAAAATTCAAGTGGCATTAGTTGTATTATATAAATTACATTTATTAAATTATTTTAATTTATCTTTTCAATAGGATAATTAGCTATTATAATTAAATTAAATAAATTTAAGTATAAAGATAATGTTAACTTCAAGTGATAAGTCCCTTTCATGGAATATGTTGAGTTTAAAGGTCTAAAATTATCTTTTGAAATACATGTGAATTTAAAATAGTAATTAACTCAATATTAATCTCAAAGATTTAGACATTAAAGAAATATAACTCAAACTGAAGTCATTGGTTTTGTAAATTAAACTATAAGCGGTGAAGTATTGCATGCAAAATAAATAAATAATGGAAATTATTATAATAAGAAAGAGGGAGACAATTGGAAGGGGGAAGAAGAGGAGGACATAACACAAAATGAAGGAGAGTTAGCAAGGATGAATAGTAAGAGAAAAGTTTTCAAACTGCTAGATAGGCACTTATGCTTGTGCCAAAACCCTTGATTTTTTTGTGTGAAAGAATCTAGTTATAATTGAATTAAATTTTGGTATGGAATGTTGAACTATCTTAGTTAAATTGAGTAAAGACTAAAAAATTTATTAGTTGTATAGGAAGAATTCTTAGGTGCTTAAGGATGAATTAGAGTAGGGTGGTTTGCAATTAGGATCACATATTATTTAATACATATTTGTTTGAACAACAATAAGATATATTATAATTTTTAAATTATATTGAAATACTGTAATGTTATTTAGTTCATGAGTCACTTTATTTCTACTTTTTTCATAGCCTTATGCTATTATGGTTTCGCTGTATAATATAATTAATTTTGAGCCATTATGTCTGTTATATATAAAATATGGTTTACATGGAGGTTCTTATTATTAAGTGCAATAGTAATAGAAAAATGGATTCATTGTACAGGTTCTCTTATATATATTACCATATATTAGATTCATCTGATAAATGCAATGATTTAAATTATAAATTCAACTATTTGTAATATAAGTGCAATGATATGTATTATAAGTGAAGTGATTTGTATTATAAGTGTAGTGATTTGCATTATAAGTGAAGCAATCTGTATTACAAGTGTAACGATTTGATTTTTAAGTACATCGATCCATGTTCAATTTTGTTTATAGCTATGTGTGTGTGTGTTATTCACCTAGCTACTTTGTCCAAAATAATGGTAGATCAAGTTATATTTCACTGGTTTATAACAATTTATAACTATTGTGTCGATGGTTATAAGTGCTATATAGTAACAAATTAAGGAATGATTATTAATTAAGAAATAGTTAATTAAAATATTAATTTAATTAAGAAATAAAAGGAGCAATCTTTTAAAAATATTAACTACACACTTGTCACAAGATCGATAATTATTTTATTTATTAATTAATTACTAGAAGTGATCTTATAAAACTAGTTATTAAAATATCAATGTAACTCTTGATCAATGATTATTAATATCATTTATTAGTTCATATCAGAAATAAAATATTAATTATATGTTAAATATAAACATAACACTCAATATCGTTTGGAATAAAATATTATAGTTTGTAAGATATTTGACTGCATATTTTATAAATATCTTGAAATTTCTATAAGATTCAATATATGCTTTAGATAACTTAGTATATGTGTTGTATGGGATAACTAGCTATAGAATGATAATGATGGAGATGTCTTATCAAATATGTTTTAGAACACGTATACAATACAAACAAATGTGTTGCTTAGATTCTTGCTCATTACTTTTTATCGATATAAGATATTTATAGGTAGATCATCTTATATTTGACTTTATATTATATGATAATTCATATAAGAGTTTAAGATATTCTATGTTAATCATATATATCTGTCAAAGTAACCTTTATAAGAATTATTTGTTGGAGCATTAATTGAGGAATAGTTTCTCTATAAGTTTTGTGAGAAAATAACATATACAGGTATACTGGGTTGTATGCCTCTAAGCATCGAGGGCACATATAACAATTAGGAAACCTATTTAGGTAGGGATAAAATTATGGAGTATTACATTATTGAATCCATTATCTTATTAAAATCATTAAAATAATTTATGGTCAAGAATGTATAATGATTGTTAAAATCACATGGATTTTTTACTTGGAAAAATAGTGGCCCCTTTATATAGTATTTATTTATCATTTGTGTATTTATATGAAATATATATTATTATTGTACAATTATTTGTATATAGGTGTATTGGGTCATATGCCCAATCTTGTAGCTAAATAGAAGGCTTTATTGAGTCTTAAAGTGCCTGTTGGACTGAATGTATAACCATAGGAAGTAGTCTCTAGTAATGAAATTAAGTTTTTTAAATAAAAGATTATAGTATAACTTAGTTATTGAGTTATCTAACTCTTGAAAATAGCATGACTAAATTGTAACTATTGAAAATAACATGACTAAATTATTAAAATATTTATTTAATGAAACTTGTGTGCAATACATATTATGAGTTTATTATGTTCAAGTAGTTAGACATATATAGGCATAAAATAGTGCATCATGGAGTGTGCCTTTAAGTTGTGTTTCTTTTGAATGCTAGAATATAGTTTTAGCAGGGTATATTTGGGTGGTATAATCCATTTTTGCATGATTATTGTTTATAAGTGTAAGATTGTTTTGTTCGTGATTGAGTAGGATGCTCAAGCACAATGATCTATGATTTTATGGGATATCATAAAGTTATTCAGTATAAAAATATGTTATACCCAGATGATACATACTATAATTGTTGTATCTAGACCCACACCTATGTAAATGTATGCATGTTGGTTATTTTTATGAATAACATGTTTTGTGGCAGTTTGTAGGACTTTATGTATGCATGCTTACAACCTATGAGAGTGTAATGAGTTCTAGGATAAAATATTATGTGGAAACTGTGACCTGCTTTGTTATGTCTAGTTGTTTGAGTAGAAGCTTATAATTTTATGTATTTATGACTACTTTCATTGTGGCTGATTGTGGGAATTAATAGTTATGTCTTATAATACTAGACTATGGTGATATGGGGTGTAGTATGTTGGGAAAGTAATTGTGGTATTTAGAATTTGTAGTTAAATGTGTATTTACTTGGGTGGTAAAAACTATAATCATTATTTCTAGTATGGGATAGAAAATAATATAAGTATCAATTATAATGATAGAATAAATGTATGCATTGATTACTCTTATGTTTTGCATGTTATGCGATGTGATTACCAGTAAAATGTAAATTAAATAGATCTTAGGGTAAAATTATGTTACCAAATTTTGATTTGGTGATACTAAGGAGTGAGATGGACTTCACTGGCTTACTAGTATCACAATTCTAGATGAATGCAATCTTAATCAAGTGGTGTGTTTGAATTTGATTGATATATAGATTGCTAGTATTTATATATTACCATAGAAATTATGTTTAGTGACATTATCATTTCATGAGTATGCTTTACATGTTTATGCGATATTTTAAAATAGAATGGGTTTTCTATGATACGTTTCATGTTTAGTTTTAGAAATCATACAACACATGGGTCTTTCTTGTTACTCTAGATTGCCTCACCATCACTATCTACCTATCCATGAAGGGAATACCATTCTATGATAGGGTATTGTGTGGCAGATCTATGGTCTATGGTTAGTGTGAAAAAGCATTCAGATGATGATCTCCCTCCCCACTGTAGTACTTATTTGGATTCTACACTTGATATTATCAGGGATACACGAGTTGGTATAACTCGAGTTCTGTAGATCATAATATCTATTTATTATATTTAAGCTAAATTCTCGATGGAAAAGTAATTATATTATTTTTTTATACTTCAACAACATTAGTTGTATTATTGTACTAGCCATGGATGGATTTTAATGTGATTACTTTCCTTGTAGTATGTTATGTTGAGTTACATGAAATGTTAGTGATTAGAATTGTTATTATTTTAAGTTTATGATAGTGTAATATGCTTGGATAAGTATATTAGAATCACTAATTAAATTATCATGCTATGATATAATGAAATAATGGATGTTGATTAATTAGTTTTAAAAAATAAATTACTACATCATTCTAGTACAATCCATGAGGGGTTGTTACATAGACATACACACTATATTCAATAGCTAATGGCATGATTTACTATTTTTACTTTTTCATCTTAATTAGACCTTTCTATGTTACTCTATCAATTTAAATATATGCTATCAAGATGCATTTGCTTTCAAGTTAAGTATGTGCTATCAAGACAACATTTTCTTGCAACTTATTTCTATTTTAATTATCAAGGAAGAATTTATGGGTTATTTTATACTAATGTTTATATACTTCTTAATTCAATATATATACTAGTACTTATATTTGTTATTCAAAATAAAATTTGAAATTTATAGAACCATGGTTTATAATATTTATATCATGGCTTTCAATAGATAATGTGTCTAAATCTAGATATGGGTCTGAGCAGTAAACTTTCTACAATTATCATATAACTTAGTTGTATAAATATTACATTCCTTAAAAAATTCATATGGACTAAAAGATATTATATGATTGTTGTTAAAAAAATAGTCTACCTATATATTGTTTTGTTACATATAATTATTATTTTTCTTTCCTATATATTGTTGTTTATTATATACTTATCAGTAAGGTGTCATAAATGTTGGGTATAATGTAAGAATTTGAGCATGTGAACATGTTAACCCTGGTCTACAAGTGAGAAAAGATTTTAATTGATCCATTTTCCATATCTGCTCTAGTGGAATGTGTTTTTTTTTAGGTATCACATTTATTAATTTATTTTTAATATTTTTCTTAATTCTACTCTTAAGTTATCATTGCGTATCACATTTACTTAAATTTATATTATTCTACTCCTAATATTTAATTTTTTTCATTATAGAATTAATTGTACTTCTTTCTATTAAAAATACTTCCAAAATATTACATTACATTACACAAATACAGGTAGAATGCTTTATTTATTTCTATTTTATATACAAATAGCAATTTTTTTGAATAAAATTTTTAACCTTTTAATATTAAAGATTTAGATATATTTATTTTGTACAATTTTCAAAAATAAAAAATAAATTGTCCCTTCCATTTAAAAAAATAGTGTTTGTAATTTTTCTTGACTCTTTAAAAATGGAAAAATTTAGAAAGATGACTCTAGGAAGTTTGTATATGTTGTATTATGACATATCAATTTAGGAGTAGATGTGTGGTTAATTAATATTGCTATAGCAATTTTGTCTATGGGTTTTTCAAATTGGGAGTGCATAGCCATAGCTAGTCCTTTTTAAGGTCAGTAGAATGGATGTAATGGTGAAATTGGACTACATAACAGGTTTTCCTCTTTATGATTGTTAATTGTTGGTAGTATTTTGTCTTTGGGAGGAAAAATTGCTATGAAATTTTAATTTCATTTAGTAAATATTGTGTACATTAAAACTTGAGGTGAAAATTCAGAAATAAATAGAGTCGGTTATTTCAGATTAAAGCATATTATCATAGACAAAAATTAGCTTTCTAACTTGGGATTGCTACTAAAAGCAGTTCCCTATGATGTTATCTTATTTTCAGAGACTTCCAATTCTCTTTTGCTTTGTGTTATGCTTGAATGTATCTACTTTGAAACTCATAATCTCTACTCTTTGTTGTGATGGAGTAATTAGTTTGCAATAATTATAATAAAACTATTGGACAGTCTCATATGCATTGTATTTAGTTTATAGCAAAATGAAATTCAAAATTTCATTGATTTGCTTGAAATTGGAGGGATATTAAAAAAATTTAGGTAATATTTAAATTTGTGTTTGAATTATATATTTTTTAATTAAATAGTGAGCCTTACACCATTAATTCTTTATAGGTACTAAGTTTAATGCAAAAATTATGCATAATTTTTGAAGTAGGTGACATTGGAGGAGTTGAATGATGGGATGAAATGAATGATTTTATGTTCAATAGAATTTAAAAGTTGCACACTTTGTTCCAATAGCTGAACAAAATTTTGACATATATATTTACAAAAACTTATGGGTTTATATTTACATTAGTACTTTATCAATGAATGTTGACACTTAATTTTTTTATTACATCACTTTATTTGAATAGTGAAACACATATTTTTGATTTGTATTATTTTAAATATATTTAATTTTGAGTTTTATTTAGTATTGGGTATATGTATTATTGTCAAATGTCAATGTCTTAATAATAGTATATTTTACACAAAGAAATAATTAAATGTGTTTACTTTTTAGATAGAAATAAAATAATTATTGGATAAAATATGTACAACTATTGGGTCCTAGTTAAACAATTGATTGTTCCACCATTGGAACATGCTCAACTATTGGGACCTTTCCCCTATCAAATTTGAGCCATATTAATATTTAGATTTAAAGTCATGTCTTGTAGTGTTATCATTATCTCATGTGATTTAGTTATAATTTTATGTTTTTAACATAAATTTTCACAGTTGTTAATATTTGTTTACATCAATCTAGTGTCTTTAGCTCATCTATATTGTAATATGTGGTTAATATCTACATTATAAGTTGGCATTGTTTATATTGTGTGTCTTTATCCTTTATTATCAAAAGTATTAAATAATTCTATGTTGAAATAAAACATGTGTGAGGATCTTCCATGTAATGGAAAAATTATTAGCCAAACCCAACATCTATTTATGGGGAAAGGGTTTGTATTCACCCATGTGCATATTAAGGTGGAGAATGTTATGAGTAAGTATTGGCATTTATGGTGAGTGGTTATTTATTGTATGAGTGGTTATGAGATTAGTTAGTTATTACATACTATATTTGTATGTAACCTACCACATTTAATAGTTATATATGATGGATTAATTCATTTTTGATCATTTTTCTCTCACATCCATATATTTTCTTCAACAGTCATTACCCTTCTCAAAAAATTGGGGTATTGAAAAATCGAGCAAAAGTAACTTTGAATTTTTTTGACGATGAGCACTTAGAAGGGGATATAATTCACTTAACTAAAGTTTTAAATAATAATGGTTACAATAAGAAAATAATGAATACTTATTTCAAATGTGCTAGAATTTCCCAAGTTAGACCTCGTGTTAAAGCAGTTTATAATGAAAATTTGGTAGTTTTTCTTCCTTGAATATAAGGTATTTATAAAAAGATCTAAAAAATTTAAGAAATAAAAATATCCATTCCACTTTATTACCTCATAAAAATATCAATATACTCAACAAGCCTTTCAAATATACTCTTAGAAATGGGGTTTATAAAATTACTCTTAGAAGCGAGGTTTACAAAATTTAGTGTTCTCATAGGATGTCATAAATTTTTAAGAGGTGCTTTGTTAACACAAGGATTAAGGAACATGTTTTTTATATAAAAAATAATGAAGTGATTAATTCAACCTTGGTAGAGCATTCGATTAAAACATGAAGATACTCAAATTTAGTACAAGACTTGTTTCATAATATCTTTTATATAACCTTTTATATACATATCCCAAATTACAAATAGATAAAATTAGTGGCATATTTGCCTTGGTATTTTAAATTGTCTTTTTGGGTTTACTTAGTTATGTAAGACTTCATCTTATTATTTTTAGCCAGATTTGTTGTACTGTAGAGATCCTTAGTCTCTCTACCTAATTGTGAGTCTTTTTAATCTTATGGGCATTTCCAAAATATACGATCACTGATGTTGACAATACTGATTGAAAATTATGAAAATGTCCTAGGACCCTTTTCAAAGTTTTTTGGTATGTTCTACTTTTGGACCATTTGTTGTGCATAATTGAGTATTTTAGGGTCTATTTTTATGCATCATTAATTCCCCAATTCAAAGTCTAAGATCTCTATTTATACAAAGTTATTAAAAGGCATTTAGGTACAAGCATTTATTATTATAATAGGTTGAAAAAAATTACACATTACAGCTATAATATTGATAAGACTGAATCTAAAACTTACAAGGGTCAAATTTACATTTGCATGTTTGTACCAAGGGCAAAAATATGTGAAAGAGCATCTAGGTTTACATTCAAAATGGATAAATACTTTTGAGTTTGAGCCTTTTTCAAGTAGTGGCAATGTAGTGTAGTGCTTGGTTAGTTAACAAAGATTGACTAAGGTTAGTGCAACTCAATCCTTTCACCCATTGTCCCCATCTTACATCTTATTTATTATGGTAATTAGGGTTTTGATTGAGAAAATAAGATACAAGGCATTTGTATGGATATGAAGGAAATTAAGTGTGGAAAGGACATTATAGAGAGAAGCACATCATCTTAGGTAAAAATAATGGGGCTCGAGCCTTCCTTATAATAACGTCGACTTCTATAAAAAAATGTGGATGAATTTACCCCAAGGCTAACAATAGTGACCTACAATGATTTTGACAGTCAGTCTCTAATTTAGTTGCATATAAAGTTGTCATATAGGGCATCAACAAAGTATTAATCAATTCAAAACATATAATAGAGCATGAAATAAGTGAAGAGTCTCTATCCCTTGATCACTTTGTATTTTTTATATTTAACATGTGCTATAAGCAATCATGAGCATTCATATTTGTGTAGATGTAAATATACTTTGTGTAATCTGAATATATACAAGTTTTATCTTAATTAGATTAAATAATCAATCTAAAATTATGGTAAAATAAAATCAAGCACCATGTTTGCATTAAGAACACCATAGTTCTTTAAATGGAAGATTAAATAGAGGTTGGGAAGATTTACTAACATGAAAAAAATTTAAATAGAGATGTTGGTCTTGGTTTAAATCATTTTTAGAAACCAATTGTTTAATTATCTAAAAAACCCTATGAATAAGGTCTTTTATCTCGAGGCTCATCCTTTCATCTTTTTATTTCTAGCTCTTTCATTACAAGTAGATGTTTCTTCTTTTTTAAGTAGGGTTTAGGAACTTATTAGTTTAGTTACCCCTTTGAACTCCTCTATTTTAAGGGGAACTTTGTTTATTTATTTTAAGTTTTAGATTTTCTTCATTTCTATTGTTATAAACAAACATTTAAATTCATTTTCAATATTTCTTTTCATATCCCTTTCCTTTGGTGTTTGAGGCCATGTTATTGCAAATTAATCAAGAATATAGGTTAATATATGATAACAATTATGTAATATGATAATGATAATTTTAGTAATTAAATAAATAAATTAATAATGTTTAGTAATATTAAAATAAAAGTTATGAAATAATTAGTGATTATTTAATATTATCATTTATATTTTTAAAAGTTGTTAATTTAGTTTTATTATTTAATTTTAATTTTTTTCAATGCTTAAATAATTTTTAATCATTAATTTATTATTAATTTAGAAAAAATAATATGTTATAATAATTATTATCATTAATATTAAATGAATCTAGTTATTAATTGAGTTTTTTTATTTAATTTAATTATTAATTGATTTATTAGTTAAATATTTATTTATTTTAATAGATATTTGAGGGTTAAAGGGTCCCTCACCCAAAATAAAGATTGAACCCAAAAAACTCTTGTTCTCTTTAGATAAAAATCCACGAGAGAGAAGTGTCACCAAAACTTGGCTAAACTAGTCTAGAATCCCCAAAGGAAAAACAAACATCTCTAAAAAGTAGTCAGGATAACCCAAGATGCAAGTCAAACCATTAAGGCTAAAGATAAAACCCCCCAAATAAACTCAGATTACCAACAAAACTAGACCATAATATAATCCTAAAAGTGGAAAACACCAACAACACCCAACCATCATAGTCCCTCATTTTACTTTTTATGCAAATGAAAAGTCCTATAGGGTAGATCTAAAGCAACCCATCCTTTTTTATTTTTTTGAACAATAGTCCATTCTTCCAAAATAAATGAGCTACTAGAATCCAAATTAGAAGTCAAGGGGAGGCCATCTGGGAGTCCCCCAACAACATCTTTATTATATGATTTCAAAATATCAAGAGCCCCAACCCTCTTAGCCGCACTACACCACTCAAGAACAATCAGAGAATATAAGACCTCACTCTATTTTGAAACATGAGGGGCCACTTCAAGAAAGACATCACCCCCATTACTAGGAGGATAAAACATTGGTTAAAATGTAAGGTGATCGACAATAGTATAATCCTACCAAGAAGAATCCACTTTACACTTAGAGGAGGAGAAAGAGGAGGTGAAGTGCTCATGCACAAAGCACCTGTGGCATCTAAATGGAAAACCCTCATAGTTGAGGGTTTAAGCCTAGCTCTGATCATTGACCCTCAAATCAATGGAAGTAGGGAGGTCCAACGACAACTTCAAGTTAGTTAGGATTTGAGTAAAGGTGGTGTGGGAATAAATAGAAGTAGAGGCATCAATTACTAACATTTTTACAAAAGAACCACCAATGGTCGTTAAGCTAGAGATGGCCCAAAAATAGAGAGGAAGATAGGGGAAATGAACTTAACTAGGCTTAACAATAAGGTTTTCATGTAAAGGATTGAAGGAAGGGCACTAGGGTGTTATAATGAGGAGATGTTGGTCCTAAGATCATAGATTAGCCTAAACCACTTTGTTGTGATCTATAGAGCTATCGAAGACCACAATAAATGGGCCCTGACATAGGGGTAAATCTCTAAATTATCTTATAGGAAAGGTTTCCAAGATTTTGAAATCCACTAATGAAAGGTAGGAAGGCTTGATTAGGAGATATCAAATCTACAGATTAATCCCTTCTCAAAAAACCAAACTTCATTTCAAAGCACCCCCTCTAGAGTGTCATCCTTAAATGACACCATTGGAATGTTTTTTGTTTCTACCATGATCTTTAAAATAAGATGCATAGATTGTTCTCCTTGAGAGACAACCCAGATGAAAGATTTGGTCTGATCCTTCCCAACCCCCTCCACAGCCTAACTTTCATGACCACCATTTTTTAATAAGGAGAGTTAAAATGGAGCCCCAAGAGACTTGTCACTATACCATAGCCTAATTTGCTGCTCTCAAATGAACCCTAAGTTGAGCCTAGATTTCCCCCAAGCACTAATGGTGATGAAACATTCACCAATTTATACTACATGACAAGAAGAGCAAAGGGAGTCTGAAGACTTATCATCCCATAGGAATCAACCAAGGAAGGAGACATAATGTTAGGGGAATCAAAGAGGGAAGGCTTCACACTAAAGGGTTGACACTAAGAGTCTAACTTCTTTGATAATATTTTAGAGTTATGTGGTAAATCCATCTCCTTAGTCCTTTCTCCTTAATAATAATCATTTAACATTAAATAATTATTTATTAAATAGCATTAAAAGTATAAATTAATTATAATTGATTTTCTTTTAGTTTCAACATAAAAACTTTTTTTAGTCTCATCCATAAGAAGAGTTCTAAATTTGCACTCAAGAATCATTCCATTCTCATCCTGATGATAGATCATGGAGTGTGATATGAAACATTGATCTAAAAAAGGTTCACACATTTGTATTTATAAATGTTCATTATAATCTACATGGACTTTGGAAAATACTATTAATTTTAAGAGATGAATATGTTTAACCATCCACTTGCACTCTTACAAGACATTCATTTTTAGGGTGTCCATTGGCATCTCGTACACTGCCTTTTTATATTATAGATCATTTTCTTTGGATTATCCTTAGACCATGGAAATTTTGGGATGAGTTGGTTAAATAAAAAATGTGAAGGATTACAATAACCTCAACCTCAATTAGATATCCCCATTTTTTATTTATATTAAACATTTGAATGAAAAATATCCACATATATATAAATTTATACTAATATATTTATATTATTTTAAAATATCATCTTATGTTTTTTAATTAAATTAATTAGATATACAACATGATTTAATTAATTGATAAGAATAAATTAGTGTAACAAAAAAAATAGTAACAATGAACTTTATAATGTTAATAGAATTAAAAACTTAATTTTATTTAATTTATTATTTAACAGGATTACTTTACTTAAAAATAAAAATTAAATAAACATAATTATATTCTTTAAAACTATATTTAAGTGTAACATAAATGTCGTACAACTTATGCCACCTTTGTGATACCATGACCCTTGGAATTAAAATAAAATGGAGAGGACCAATCTGTCCTCCCGTCTTTCATTTTTACTTTTTTTTACCATAGACATACAATGAAAAATATAGTGCAAAGGAGAAAGGATAGGTTGAGTGATAAATTAGTAATGTTAGGGTTCAAATGCATAGTGAAATCAACAAGAGGAGAAAAAGGAAAAGGGAAGAGTTTATCTCATCGAGAAAAAGATGAAAGAGGAAGAAGGGTTTAGAGAGAATAACCATATACAACTGATAAGGGGAAGGAAGAATGCTTTAGAGACAGAAGGAGATAACAAATATGCACAACCCATGATGAGGAGGAAGAACACTTCATAGATAAAATAAGAGAGACATGTAAATGATTTTCATAGTAAATGTTTTTCATTGAACAAACATATTTATGTCATATAAAAATCTTAGGAATCCCAATAATTTTTTAAAATAATGTAAAAAGTAAAATAAAATATAAAAAATAGTAGGTAGAAACCCTAGAAAAATCTTAATAAAAATTTAATGAAGATAAAAGAAACCTTAGAAAAAATACTAGGTAAAAACCCTAGGGAAAATAATAGGTAAAAATCCAATTCCCTTAAACTTAGAAAAAATAACAAGGTTTAATGATTATTAAAACCTAACAAAAAATAAAAATAAGCTGAATAACTGGAAAGGAAAGTACTTGACTTATGCGAGTAGACTAAATCTCATTAGGTCAGTACTACAAACTACCATAAACTATTGGTTTTCCCTCCTAAAGGCACCCAAACAAGTTATTTCTGAAATGAACAAGATCTTGAAAAGTTTTTTGTGGCAAGGAATAGAAGAAAAGGCAAAGTTTCTTATATTAGCATGGAATAAAGTATATAAGCCTTTAGAGTTGGGGGGAGCTAGAATAAGAAATTTACAAAAAATGAACATTGTTTTACTGGAAAAGCTAGTTTGGAGAACTGGAATGAGAAGGAATGAGAGATGGAGTGAACTCCTTAGAGGTAAAGATATTGATGATAGGAATCCGAGTAGAATTTTTACTACCCAGGATCTTCCAAAAGGATCTCCTATTTGGAATAGTATGAAGGAGGCAAGGGCTATCATTTTGAAAGGATTATTTCATCAAGTCAAGAATGGAGAGGATACCAAGTTTTGGGAAGATAACTGGGTGACAGATAAATGTTGAAGTTGGACCCAAAATTTACATCTATCAAAGAATAAAGTAATAGGATTTGGGGGAGAAAAGTAAAGGAGTATTGGGAAGATAATATGGTGATGGGGCTTAGAATAATGACATAGAAATGATTCTAAAATAATGATGAAACATATAATGAAGCTTAGAAGGATCTTAATGAAATCCTAAAAGGATTTAGGATCCCATGGTACCCAAAACTAGACAAGATTAGATGGAATAGGAAAGGTAATGAAGAGTATTTGATGAGGGAAGGATATGAAGCTCAGGAGGATGGGGGGTAGAGGGATGCTTTGGCTTTAGTTTGGAAAAATATATGGAAATCAAAATTATGGCCTAAAATGAGAGCTTTCCTCTAGTTAGCAACACATAGGAAGATTTTGACAATTGAGAATCTTAAAAAATGAGGATTCCAAGGCCCAACTAGATGCATAATGTGCCAAAAAAGTGAAGAGAGTTTAGATCACCTTTTATTGCATTTTAATGTTGCCTTTGAACTCTAGAACATGTTTTTAAACAAATTTAATTTGAATTGGAGTATAAGTGATATAATAAGTAATCATCTGAAGGCTTGGCACAAGAATAAGGGGTTAAATTTGCTAAATGATATCTAGAATATGGATCTAAGTTTTATAACATGGAAAATCTAGATGGAAAGGAACAAATGCATATTTGAAGCAGATGCAAGACATAAAACCACTAAGGAAATATGGAGAGAAGTAGAAGCTAGCATATTATAGGTTATTACATTTCTTAAATAGAGTAATAATGAGGTGAATCTGGAGGAAATCAAAATATTTAATAATTGGGGGGAATCTAGGATATTATATGAGAATAGGCAACCAAGTAAAAATAAAAAGAAAAGATATCTGAGGAAAAAGGTGAAGTGGAACTCCCTAGAGAAGAACAGGTATAAGGTAAATTTTGATGGAGCATCAAAACATAACCCTAGCCAATCAGGGGTGAGAGTGTTTATTAAGGATCACCTCAGGTAGGTAAGAGTCTTTAAGGCAATCTCAACCAATTTTAATATGAATAATGTAGTGAAAGTGGAAGGGCTAATTATGGGTCTAAGGATGGACATCGATGAAAAAAAATTTAAAACTAGAAATAATAGGATTCATTGGTTATAATGAATGTGTTGGAAAAAGAAAATAAAAATTTAAACTGACACTTACAAGAGGTAGTATAATAAGTGAGTCATTTATGTAAATCATTTAAGGAGATAAAATTAATGCACACACTTTAGGAAGACAATATGGCAGTTGACTGGCTTGTGAATTATGGATTTATGCTTGATAAAGGGTGGGAAAAAGGAAAATTAATGAATATTCTAGAAGATGAGGATTTGGGCAAGTTAAAACTTATCATTCTAAAGTAATGTTAGAGATAATTTCAAGAATGATGCATTTTAAAAAGGAAAAAACTAAAAATTAATGCTAGTTCCAAAATGATATTAAGGAAATAAGTGAAGTTGGATAACATGCCCAACAAGGTGACACAACAACATAAGTGGCATAACAAAGGTAGAGGAATGAAATGATGTGTTAAGGAGAAATTTTATCAAAGTTTTTAAAAACATGTTATTAATGATTTGGGGTTGCATAGGAATAGGATGAATTTTTTTAGAAATAAACTAAATTAATTCCTTATAATAAATCATATCAGCAATTCCCTTTTATAAAAAGAAGAGATAGATTTGGTGCTTATAACAGGTTTGGATATGGAAGGCATGGTTGGAATCAAGCTATTCATGGTGTAACCTTCCATGTTAGGAAAAAAATAATGAGAAGAATGTGGTCAGGGTTAGAATTAAACCCATGTAATAGTAGGATTTTATTAAAGAAATTCTTCTTCTTTTTTGGCAAACTGGCGTAGTGGTGGATCATCTGCTTAAATCTTGGAATGACACTAATTCAAATTCTTTTACTATTACTAACTATATCAATTAATATCTTGGAGAATATCTGAACTATTACCAAGTAACCAACCCAAGACCTCTTGACAAGGCATAGTATGGATAGAGAAGAACCGGTTTAGTCTGATTCAGGAAGGGAGGTGATAGAAAATGGTGCTAAAGGGACATCTAATGTTGGTCAAGTTTCCCAAGTTAGTCTAGACAAATACATGGAGGATGTTGGAGAAAGGACATCCCAAATTTTTAGGCACCAAAAGGAATCAAAGGTAGCTAAAAGTAATAGAGAAGGAAATAGCAACCAAGGAGGAGGAGGGGAAACAAGTCTTGGAGGTTGATGCTTTTGTGCCACTGTCTAAGAAGGGAGGAGGTTTATAAGAAGAAGTGGACAACATATTGAGGCAAGAATTAAAGGCAAACAAAATTTTAAATGAGCTAGGGAATGAGGAATGAGTGGATTATGGTAAAAAGAAAGCAGGATTGACCCAAGAAGGGCCCTTAAAAAATAAAATGCTATCAAGATTGAAGAAAGCCTACAAGACCAAGGATGTGAGATCAATGAGGAGCTTCTATGGAATAAAACAATACCTAATGTAGAAGTAAGAGTGGAAGAGAATATCAAGGACTTAACTGTAGGGGTTAATGTTATCAAGGAGGCCATAGATAATATTAGAACTTTGGTGTAAAAATGGAATGATAAAAATTAGGAATAAAGGAAAGACTTGGAAGATTCAACAAGGAGATTCATAGAGTTATTTATGGCCCACTTCAATCTTACTGAGGCCATAAATGACAATCTAGCTCATAGTAAGAACTATATGGAGAGTAGTGGGAAGGAATTGAGGGTACACATGCAGTTGTTGACTATGATTATAATAAACACAATAACATTGAAGGAGAATAGAACATGGTGTCAAACATAGCAGAGGATACCATGAATATAAAAGATCAATTGCATCACTAACATTGTGTGTAGAGCACTAGTTAACAAGTTGGTCAACAAATAGAGGAAGAGGGAGATGAAGATGATGAATAATAGAAGAGTATTTAAAACTATGCTTATTATGTCATGATATTTTACTAGTCTTATGTCACTATAGGGACCTTGTTATTGTATAAGGTTTCAGTCCTTTGGTTTATATGTAAAATCTTTTATAGTTATTTCTTGATTAATAAAACTTTGCTTATAAAAAAAAACACCTAACAAAAAATAACATTTTTTTAAATGCAAATAACAATAAACAAAAACCCTAGTAACAAGTAAAACCCTAGGGAAAACAATGAGTGGAATCCCTAAATCCTAACAAAAACAAGAAGACAATTTAGGAAAACCCTACAAAAATAGTAAGTAAAAACTAACAACATAATTTATTTTTCATATTTATGAAATTATATTTATTCAAGTGTCTTAAATTTATGAAAAATATATAATAAAAATCATTATTTTTTAAGTATTAGGCAATTAAAAAATCCAACTGTAGATGATATTTTATGATTATGTGGCACCTAAGTCTTGTACACTTGGCAAACTCATGACCATGGTTATTCCTTTTATTTATACACGTGCCTTACGTCTAAAATCCTTGTATTTGCTTTATCTTATGTCCCTTGGCCTATATCTTAGTTTTACCAACTTTATATTGATGACACAGACATCCCATCTTACCCATAATGCTTAAATTTTACTTATCTTATACCTCTGCAAGTTTTGAGCTTATGCCTGCTCTCCTTCACCCTGGACACTAATGTTCAAGTCAAATAATAGCATCGATGTTATTATCTTGGCTTGATGCAAGTGTTTAGTGCCCTAAATTCATCTAATTTGAAAATTAAATGTATTACATTGGTCAGTCTAAGTGCTTTAATATGAGTTATCTCTCAATAGGATTGGTATAAATACAATATCAACCTTCACTCATTCCTCACTTAGCAATCAGACCAAAAGAGTATTCAATAAGCATTCAAGAAGCACTCAAATTAACAAAAGGTTTCCTATTATACCTTCTTCTAATATCAATCAAAGAAACATTCCAACTACAGGTCTGAAGTACTAAAGGATTAGTCATAAAGTCATATTTTTCAAGTTACAAGCTAGTTCACTATTGGACATGTTTTACACACATTTTATGATTCACACACAAACCAACACATAAGGGAGAAATAAATGAGTATGAGACCCTCTTATCAATTATTGGCTATGTAGGTAGTAACCTTTAACAATGAGGTCATTGCGGGTCATATCGACACCATGTGCCCACTAACCCATTTTTTCCCAAGGTCACATTGAAGATGTAAAGCTAGTGGATTACCATTTCACCAAAATCGATAGTCCATGACCCAAATTTGAATGAACCAAAGTGAATATGAAGCCAAATATAGAATAATATAAGTATTCCCATCATGTTTATGTGCATATTCTGTATAAGACACTAGCATTGACATAACTATCCCAAGCTAACAAACTTATTTAGAGAGCTAAAAACACTAGATCTAGAATCTGACAATTGTTCTAGAATTGTCTTCATGCTTGCTTCTCAATTTTACTAGATCCAACACAATAATAGCATTATAAACAACTAATTACTTTATTTTATTTCAATTGTATATCTAGCATAGTTTTACTTTTCATTAATAGCCTATGTTAGGTTTATAAATTTAGCATATGGTACATATGAGTTTATCACATTAATTGGCTTGATGTAACTTTGATATTCATCTTTGTGCCCTATAATTTCTATATATTTAACCCTTTTACCCAATTAGGATAACCTCTTATCAAAATTATGAGCATTTTTACTTCCCTCTACTCACATCATTAGGATGTTGGGGGCATCCATCTTCTATGATGTTGATACGCATAGGTTATATGATTCGATGATCACTCTACAATATCATGTTTGAGCTTACATATGTAATTACACATGCCTATTATCCATGATTATACATTAAATAAGGTATTTGATATGATATGTACTTGAATTTTTTGCTAACACATTTTATCCATGGGCTAGTATGACATGTTTATGTTGGTTGCTTACGCTTTTCCTTTACACACTTCCTTGAGTGTTTTACCTTGTTATTGCCTTACTTTTTCAAGCATTTGAATATGATCTATTGTATGCAGCCCTTATGCCTATTTTTTACCTTATTAGACATTTGAATATATCATTTCTTACTTTTTAGGATGTTTGACTAAGTCATGTCCATTTGATTTTGCAACATTTGAACATGTCCCTTATTTATGGTCTCCTTCGACCATTGCCTTTTGACTTGCTTTTGAGTGCTCGTGTGTGTGCTTGTTTGTTTATTAAGCTTTTACTATTAATATCTATATGTTACAATGATATTTATCTTGCATATTTGGCCTAAATATGATCACATCATTCTATGTGCTTTAATGTTACATCTACCTAGACATGTTTCCTTCTATATGCTACATGGTTACATTCACAGATTTACAATTGTCTTACCCTTTTGAGGTGAGCTAACTACTAGGTACTATTTATTCCTCACCTCAAAATTGATGGAATATTAGTGGGGGCCTGTCATGGTGATGTGGCTTCCACATTTTCATATTTTTTATATTACAACAGGGACATGCTTTGAAAACATGTTCTCCACATTCACATCGTATGTGGTACTTACACCAATTTATAGATTCAGTGGGGGCATGTCATGATGACATAGTTTCTACACATTCATAGTTTTATATTTAGTGGGGTAATGATTGGAAATAATTTTCTCCACATTCATTCAGTATAGTACATATAATTTATAGATTCAATCAGGTATGCTTTGGAATCATGTTCTCCACACCTACTTAGTTTTTAACATATCTAGTTTATAGTGGGGGCATCTTTTGGAAACATGTACTCCACATTAGTACTTATATAAATTTCATATTTATCCATATATAATGGGGGAATGATATGGAAGCATGTCCTCCACACTTACACAATTTTTTGAATTGGCCAAAGCACACAGTTATATGATTCTGATACACATTTGTGGCAGAATTCTATACATGGTACCATTTTTACACATAGTTTCAACATGAGACAAATATAAGGTGAATATGATATGAAACATGTGCCTAATATTATAAAATCCAAATCAAATTTAGATTCCAAAACTATTACACATATTGATACCTAATAGACTTTGGCAAGCCAATCTACTATAGTAGTTGGTTTACATTTTGGTATGGTTGGTATGATTAAATCACTCAATATTGTCAAGTTTTTAATCTAGACTTGATCATCAAAACTCACCAGGTTATGAGTATCATTGGGTTACATGGTTGAGCTAATCTCAATTGCTCTCTCTCTCTCTCTCTCTCTCTCTCTCTCTCTCTCTCTCTCTCCTCTCTCTCTCTCTCTCTCTCTCTCTCTCTCTCTCTCTCTCATCTCTCTCTCTCTCTCTCTCTCTCTCTCTCTCTCTCTCTCTCTCTCTCTCTCTCTCCCTTATATATATGCACTTTAAATAATTACCTATATTTATATTAATCTCAATTTCAGAGCCTTGTAATGATACATCTTTTGAAAAAATAACTTTAGGACCAAAGGGGTGCACTAGTGTCCAAGTGGCAGGAACCTAGGGCACTAAGGGCCTGGATACGTAGGGGAAGGTCGGGGATTACTTTAGGAATATCTAGGTATTAACCTACATGAAATTTGAATAAGGATCAAAAGAGGCCTTGAGATAGGTCTAGGGATAAGCTAGGAGTAGGGTGGTTCTCGAGTGACACTCATTGCACTTAAGTGACATTCTATATGACTACATTCCCCCCTTTTATTCTATAAATGTAGTAAAGTGAAATGACTAGGATAAATGAAAAATAAGCATACCTAGACATGCATAAGAGGTAAAGCCCTTAAATCTAGATTTGAGTATGTGAAGTATGCTCCATTACGTATCCTAGAAATGAAACATGGGATGAATTAGTCCATACTTAAAGAATATCAAAATCAAAGACAAAACTGAGCAAAGAGATAAGAAAGAGAGAGGAAAAGAATGAATACACCTCACTAGATAAGTGAACCAATGTAAGAACTTAATGACATCCTCTATGTGTGCATGTATATGGTGATTAAATGGTGAATAACTTAAACTAAGATGATGGCTTGCTCAATGCTCATGTTGGGTAGCTCAAGGACTCAATCTAATTTTGACTCCATCATTACCCACACCTGCCTCAATGGATCATGAACTGTGAATAACTTAGATTAGAATGATGGTCTGTCCAACCCTCCTATGTAGGTGTCTCAAGAACTTAGGTAGGCTATGACTCCATTATTACCTACCCATGTGTAGTAGATGCATCTGTGACTGAAACTGTATGATGTAACTAAAAATTTATAGGATAGCTCTATGGTCACTCATAAATTATGGAATGTGAAATGGTCAAGGGGCCTCTCAGGCACTCATGAATGTAGCTAAGGAAATATGTAGAAACACCAACTAATGCAAATGAATTAAAGCATAAAATCTAGTGTGAAACCTAGCGAAAATGGTGTCTGGAGTATATAATATGGAGAATGACATGAAGTTGTCATTCCATCTGAGATAAGTTTGTGCAAAATTGACCATGTGGAAACAATGTACCACACACATGCCCCCAATTTTGATATTTATGTATATAAATTCGGTATTATATCATAATAATTTGTGTCTGAGTATCTAAATTGAAATAAGAGTGATCATGCCATGCATGATGCCAATTTAAGAAAACATGTGTAATTACGCTTATAACTGAGCATAAACTAAGTATATTGGATTAATATGTGAATGAAACTATGCAAACTGAACTATAACTGATGTACTTTTCTAGCCAATCTATTTTTTCCTATTTCTAGGGCCACTAAAAATAGTGCATTGTGTTAGTATCCTCTATGCCACACTTGTGTCCTTTTATGTTTTCCTATGTAAATTGAAATTGATCTTTGTCTAACTATTTTTCACTGTGTTTTCTTATTTTAATCTTTGTAATCTATGTTTGTGTGTTGAAAACTATGTCTGAGTGTACCCAGATGGCCTAATATTTATGACAAACAACTGTGAATACCCCTAGATTTTTTTGAATTAGTGCAATAATTATCCTCAATATAAAAACTATGCAACCTGTGTGTTAGCTTGAGCATATATGATATATGTGTAATAAACCAATATAATGTGTATACATGACATCGAAATGTAAGATAATATGAACATAAGTTGGTAATGTATGATGTATGTTAAATATAACACTCACATGGTTGTTAAGATAGATATAAAAAATGTAAGCATGTATATGAACACCAAAATTGAGTATAATCTATGTAAAACTACCTAGAAGGATGGGGCATGATGTTCATCAAGGCACCCAAGGAGGAAGGGAAGATGTATGAGGTCCCTCATGCATGTAGAACCTAAGTGTAAGTGTAAAAAACAAGAGAAAATTGTCATGTCCATGATTCATACATGAAAACATACATACAATACACATAAGGCACACAAATTAGGCTAAGGGGCCATAATACAAGGGGCATGTGCACATGCCACTAAAATATGAGAAAGTAAAACATATTAGGACATGTTTAAATATCCACATATGCATATAACAAGAAGCACACATAAGTACATGTGCACATGTCCATAATATACACATAATGAAAGTAATTGGCAGAGAGCCATAGAATAATGACATATTCAAATTCCCTCGAATAGATGTAGAAGCAAAGAGACATAATCAAATCTAAACTAGGAAACCTATAAATGAAAGTATACTTGAACATATGTTACAAATATATATAAGAGAAAATATGTACATAAGTTGAGTTTATTGTAGTGGTAGCTGATAGAAAAAAATATAAATAGTATGGGATGATCAATATCAAGATATAATCAACTGTTAAATATGTGATATGGAGTATAGAAAGATGTAACTTGGTAAACTAGAATCTGTGTAGTATGATGTCCCCAATGGGTAAGTGTATCAATGTTAAAGCTATGTATGTACCCCCAATGGGTAGATAGTAGCAAATTTGGAACTATGTAGAGGACCTGAGTCCTTTAAGAATCTATGAACACTCAAAAAGAACAAGTGAAGCATGTATATATTATAAAAAATACTAGACTAGCATAGATAACATATGTAGTATATGACAAATATAAGGAATGTAAACATGGAAATACATACAATCTAAAAAAATTTATTTTTGAGCCATATTTTATTTATTTTTTATTTTGAACATAGTATATTGTATTTGTATTTTGAACATAGTATATTTTTTTTATGTTTTCTAAGTATAAGTTATGTACAAAGAAACTAGGGGTAAATGAATTTATGTACAAGTAGGTTATAAATGAGTGAAACTATGTATAAGGAGAGTGTTATGGATAATAATATGTGTGTTGGTAAGGAATGGTGCTATAAACACAACATGTCATTCATGGGATACCTCTATATAACAAAAGTGGCATCTTCAATGTTTGAATGGTTTGTATCATGATAATTTGGGTTATTCCAATCATCTTCTTCATTTTGATTAGAATGTCTGGATTATTGATTGGGATCTTGCTTTGAAAACTCTGTTGTTAGAAACCCTCTTTTGAGAATGGTTATTTGCTTACCTAATTCTGAATGTTTAACTTAGGTTCTTACTCTTTTTATAACATTACCTGTGTATCTAGATCTTTTACTTTGATAATTTATATCTATGAATGATTTGCCTTAATATGTTCTATAAATCCCATACATTGTTGACCAACATTATCAACTGCTAGAATAGGAGTAGTGATGCCTTGGGCATGTTTTCCCAACCCTTGACCTTGATAATCAAACTATTGTATATATTTTTAACCAAACCCATACTATTTTGAAAGTGGGACCTCATTTTTGAAAGGTATATTTGCATATTTTTATTTTTTTTATATGTGTTTTTTGTACTATTTCTTGTTCTAATTTGCTTTTCAAACCTTTTTTATTCTGAGTTATGCTTTGGTAATTGATTTTATATTGTTTCTAAATTTGATTATTTTTTAATATGTTCTTGTATCACTGTGGATTAATTAACCTAATTTATATTGTATAGGGTCCTCATTATTAATTATATGTTGTATATGATTTTCAATGCCAAGCATGATTTTGTGTGATGACCATGCATTTTATGATATGCATAATAATATTTGGATCTCCTTAGTGGATGTAGTGGAGGTAGGTTGATCAACTTAGCTTTGATCATTTGCCTTAAAATCTCACTTGAACTTTTATTTGGTCTTTGAATACCTTTCCAAATCATTATTTATAGATACACTTTGTTGTGATTTATGGTTTTGATATATAACATTGCTTGCCACAAATTGACTAAGTGAAGGTGCATGTACATTGATTGACACTAGTGTGCCCTAGAGACTTTTATCTTGTAATCTAATTTTCTAATGTTGTAATATTTTCATTTAATATCTATTCTATTTTTTTAATTCTGAAATTAGCTTGTTCATACTTATAATTTCATCCCTTGGAGTCTCATAAGTGCAAACCCTAGTTACTTTTGATTGAACATGCAAGCACACATCCTGAATGGGAGATATGCAAAGGAAGGATTTGAAAGATGGATAGGTTGAGTATAGACACTTGAAATAGTATATAGGCTATCTCACCTATTGGAGGAGTGATAACATGGACCTAGTTAAAGGAAAGTATTTATTGCCCTCTTGAGATGAGGAGGAAAATAATCTTCTTTATCCATCAAATTTGGGAATATACTTGGAAGATGGATATTCAGGTAGAATATATCAAGTTAAAAAACCCTAACACAACCACTAAAAATTAGGAAACAAAATGATAAAAAACCCTAATAGAATCTAGGGCTAGGGTTTTTACACTATTTGAAGTAAGTCAGGTTCACCAAATGATTTAACCTTTAAGGACTTTAGGAATGTAAATCCTAGGTTGTTAAAGGGTCTGAGTACAATAAATCAGGGGGAAATATGCAATAAATTCAATCATTATTTGTATAAGAATTTATCTAATTGATTATTTTAAAAATAGCAATGAATCACACAAGTATGTACTTAGTTATAAATTGACTGAGACAGATGATCTAGAGATTAAAAACTAGCACAAAAGTTGATCAGGGTGTCATAAATAGGAATAAAGTGTCAAAATTCCTCTTGGACACTAGTACAGTTCCATGGATAGTAGTTCACTATGCTAGTGTCCTTTTATTTTATGCTAGTGTCCAAGTGTAGGGACTAGTGTGAACTTTTGGGAGTAATTACATCTAAGTATAATAGGCTCATTCCTATGGGAATGAAACTTATTTCACTATCTATGATCTATTTTAGATTGGTTTTGTATGAAAACCCTAGATCTTTATGTTGTTATGTTATTTGAGTGGCATAAGTAATAAAATGCTGGGTAGGCTGGGACATCCTCAACACCTTGCTATGTTGAGAGTTTCCTACATACCAATATCTTGAGAGGGAATCAAGCCTAATTTAATTCTCCCAATCCAAGTCGTTTGTTGAAGTGTAAGTGATGCTAGTATGAATGTTGGCTTGAGTGCTTTGAGTGAGGCTTGAGACTAGGAAATCTATATAATTTGATCTTAGGATAATTGCAGATGACTATATGCAAATATAGGGCAAAATAGGGATCAATGACCATTGATTTTTCACAACTTGTTTTGAGCTCATTTTTTGTATTTATGTATGATTTCCATCTAGTGGATAAAGGCATAAAAGTTGTGTATTTATATTGATTTGGTAATTTGAAGAGTGTGAAATAGGTCTAGCTCTATCTTAGGTGTATTTGTAATTGAAAATATATTTATTGGGGTAAAAAATAGGCAAGGAACACTAGCACAATCCCTTGGTCACTAGTGTAGTGAATTAGTGTCCAAAGGGCACACTAGTGTTCAGGTGGTAGAACCTAGGGCAGTAGGGGTCTGGATGCCTAGGGAATGTCTAGGATTACTTTAGGAATGTCTTTAGGATGGGATAGACTCAACAAAATCTAAATAAGGATCAAAAAAGGCCCTAAGATAGGTTTAGGGCTAAGCTAGGGGTAGGGTGGTCTTAAGTGACACTTATCACACTCAAGTGACATTTTATATGACTACAATAACATCTTAGTCTAGTACACTTGTTAAAACTCATGACCCTAGTTATTCTTCTTAGTTCTACACATGAATTTCTTTTAAAGCCTTATATATACTCTATTTTGTGTCCCTTATTCTATCTCTTAGTCTGAACAACCTTATATTGATGGCATAGACATTTCATCTTGCCTAGAATGCTTAAAATATACTTATACCTCTACAAGTTCTAATCCTATGTCTATTTTTCTTTTCCCTGGACACTAACATCTAG